>BJBW01012486.1:0-14643 GCA_004320125.1 Scolopax mira | reverse complement strand
TAGCCTCTGCTGGACCCTCTCCAGCAGTTCCCTGTTCTTCTGGAACTGGGGAGCCCAGAACTGGTCCCAGTGCTCCAGATGGGGCCTCCCCAGGGCAGAGCAGAGGGGCAGGATGACCTCCCTCCACCCATGTGCATGATGGGAATGAAGGTCTCTTGGAAACCGGGGCCTTTACCTGGGTCGTTAAAGGGAAGCTGTGGGTCACTCACAGAAAATGGGGGTGCCCTGGGTCGTGCCTGGGGAGTGGTGAGAGCAGGGTAATGGCATCCAGGCAATTACAGTCCTGCGTTGACATTGGCTAAAATGGAAAAACCAACGGTCTAAAAGGCTATAACACTGATTCTGTAGAACATTAAACTATTACTTTATGCTGATGATATCCTACTGTTAATTAAGGACTCGCATGCTTCCCCTCCTGCTTATAATGAATATTGCTCTCTGAGTACAAAGTTATCATTGCACAAAATTAATGACTCTGAGACTGCAGTGATACAGCTTTCTGGAGTTTGCCCTTCAGCCCTGCTCACCTCATGGAATCTTAAGTGGGCACCCAAAAATACAGTACATATACTTAGGGGCTGATATTAAAAAAGCCCCAGACACTGTAATTAAGGATAATTTAAATCCAATTATTGAGCAGGTAGGGAAAGATTTGGAGGGATAACCAGAGCTAAATAAAAGCAAATGCGCATGATTCAGCAGAACATATTCTTCTCTCATTTGCTGTCCCATCAGGTTGTTAAAGTAGAAATGAGTGCATGAAAGTGTATTTGAAAGTGTGTGCCAGCACCCGCAGGGTCACTGTCATAAACCATCTCAAGACAATATTTCCCATTGGCAGCAACAGTTGTGCATCTGCTGAGTTTCCTTTAAGCATAGGGAAAGAGCTATAAATAATCACAGAATGCTTTGAATTGGAAGAGACTGATTTTTGAAGGGTACATCATCAGTGCCACCAAGTTCACACTCACCCACGGCCCAGGCTTCTGCTGCTAGAAAATAGCAAGATTCCTTTTAAGTCACCATAAACCTTCCCGAATAGCTACACCAAATACAGCGACAGAAATCTCAGGATGAATTAAAGATGCCACAGGAAACATCTGAAAACTACCTATAGCTCTCGGGATGAGAAATGTTAATATTCTGCTGAAATATATAATTGGCCAAAAATAATGCAGGGTTTTATGGGTTTTTTAATTCCTAAAAAAAGATAATTTAAATGAAAATGACTGTATTTTAGTTAAGCTTGTCTTTTTTCCCTGCCTCATCCTGTAAACTAATACTGCTGTTAAGCACAGGTTGCATTTCAGCAATGGCTTGAATGGAAATGACTTTCTGGAAAGCACATGAAATCCTTTGTGATGAAAAAGAGTTATACAAATATAAATCAATTATTTTTGGAGTGGCTTGAAAAATTAAATGATGACAGACAATCTTATTCAAACGCTTTTCTAAACTGCAGGATTTTTGGCCATTCAAAATGTTTTGTGGAATTCATTTTATCTCGGGGTGGGGGGGGGGGGGAAGAAAACAGACAAGGTCCATTCCAAGAACCAATGTGCTCAGATTTTTTAGCCCATTATGGGATTATCCAGGTGGGGCAAGGAGCAGAAATGATCTTGCTGGAGAACTGTTGATGCTGCTGTGAGTGATACCCACCAGGAAAACAGAAAGCCCCTACGCGCAAAAGACAGCGACCATATGTATTGACCATAGGATATAATAAAATGCAAATAAAAGGTCTCCTCCTGCTATAAAACAGCTTTCCCAACAGCTCTACAGCAAACACGTGGAAGATGGCACTGGGAACACCTGATGGAGTTTCAGCTGCACTGACTGCGTCCAGAGTGAGATTCCTGAGAATATCTAAAGTGACAGAGAGACCTACAATAATCAAAGATCTCATCACATGTTGACACTATTGTTTAAGGAGTATGGAACAACTTAAAGAGCTCAAGGACATTGTGCTCCCTCTTTCTGATCCATGTTTGGTTGTAATAAACAAAGGGTCCTCTAACGGATCACTAATTACAGTAAGAAAATAATGGGAATGAATAGAGGCACGTTAGTGCCAGAGTTCCTCCAGAGATGACGTGGGGTGGACTGGATCAGCTTATTGGAAAGAAGCTGTGCACAGCAAAGTAGCAGAGTCTGCTTATGTTCTTAAATTATTCAAGGTTTTTAAACAAAAGATTAACTGTAAATAGTTGCAGAAAAATCTGTCAGAAACTGCCAGATAAAATCACAGATGAAGGTCAGAGTCAATAAATGCAAAGTTAAGGATATAGCAAAAGTAGCAGTGAGCATACATGCTCAGTGGTATGCTCTCAGTCAGTAAAACTTCCCTAAAAGAGAGAGACACATCACTGCTGGTCTAAGAAGTAAATAAATTAGAAGAAAGGAAAAAAGAACAGAACAGGAGCATAATTCTAAACCCTGGTTACTGTTTGGTGTCTCTCAGAATACAAGAACAATTCAATGTTCAGCAAATTTGAACATTAATGCAACACAATGCAAATTTGAAACAAACAGACTAGTACTTCTAGTCTGGAGAAAAGGAGGCTGAGGGGAGGCCTTACCATGCTCTACAGCTACCTGAGAGGTACAGGCTCCCCAGGGAAGTGGTCGAGTCACCATCCCTGGAGGTATTTATGACTTGTAGATGTGGTGTCCCTGTATGGATTAGGGATGGACTTGGCAGCGTTAGGTTAACGGTTTGACTCAATGTTCTTCAAAGGCCCATCCAACCTAGACGATTCTATGATTCTACACATTGGAGACAGGAGCCAAATCACCAGTAGATGAACACAACCGGCCTGTGCTGGATGCAAACTGAAGCCAGAGCCAGGAGAGAGAAGCCAGAGCTGTTGGGAAGAGCTTTGCTAAGGAAAGGACGCAGCGAAACACTGTCTAACCTGATTGAACCCAACTTAAATCAGGGACTAGTTTCTCATCTCAAATAACTCAGGGTGGCTGTAGAGAAGCCAGAGAATCAGGTATCTGACAGACCTTCACCAAAGTCAATACCTTTTAACACTGATATATCTAAATTGCCAGGTGCTACAGAAATCAGTGTGGCTGTGCTAGGTCTTACCTCTCCCGCCAATCTGCCTACGTTTGTTTTCTTTCACCAAAAATCCCAACCAACCACCCTGCAAATTGTCTCTAAATATCCTCATCACAAATTTAAGCTGGCTTTGGTGCTGTACTTGCTTATGGCATTGGCAGGACCTAAAGTTAAGTTACTGAAGATCAGGCTAAAGCGTTTTATTTTAGAGGATAGTTTCCAGTGAATATTTTTGAGTGTTTCCATCACCAAATTTTGGTGCTGGACCTCTCGTTGGCTGCTGCAGCAGCACGGAGCTGGGCCCTTTCAGAGACAGAAGAGGCCAATTTTGGCCCTGTTTCTTCATCTACCTTCAACTTTTCTAACAGGGTTTGGAAGCTAAATACTTGCTCTTTAATTAATTTTTGTCCCATCATCTGGCTTGTTGACTTGAACTGCAGGTTCTCTGGGGCAGGGCTGGTTTGTCTCTGCAGTGCCCTCAGTCTCAGCCTGGTCTCCAGGTGCTACCACACTACAAACTATATGTAATAATAATTTTTTATTTGATCAGCTGTCATGTAATGGCTTTTTTTTTTTTCTTCTGGGCTTTAAAACCTTTTATCTGATTGCATCCTTGCCCTAATTTCAAAGATGGAAAATAATAGGTTTTTCTAGAGAACAATCCCAAATGTCCTATCTACAGCTGATCTGCAATTCAATATAATGGTTCTTTCCTTTTTGATGATTTTTTTTCCTTTCAGATTTGAATAATACCATTTGTGTGATGTTACTCAATCTCTCTGTTTTAATTTGAAATCCTATTTTTAATCAATTAGGAAAAAATGACCTAATTAAGGAGTAATTTAGGCCAGCAACTTAAACATTGTTTTATAAAGTAGCTGCATTTAATTGGAAATGTGCTCAACTACTGCTTTGCATTAGCAAGTAATTTGGAAGACCCAGCCAATGGGATCCCCATTCAGAAAGGATAGTGACAAAGCTGGTGTCCAAAGCACTCTGATGAACTTGGGGTTTATTAATAGCTTTGCTACAAGCCTTAAGGTCCAAGCAACTCCAGCCTCTCATTATGTTAGACATAAACACAGACTCCCAGGAGTCAGCACTGAGTAGTTCTGGAAGGATGTGCTGGATAAAAAACTCAAAAAAGGAAGAAAAAGACAGAAAGGAAATCCACCCCCCCTTTTTCTCCCTGTGTTCCCCCTTGAGCTGGGATAGATCTCAGAACAGCACTTGGCAGAACTTGGTCTAAAAATGTCCGTGTGCCACAAAAGGCAGAAGGCTGTTTGCAAAGCTCACAGCAGTTTTTAGGAAAAAAAAAACCAAACCCAACCATTGAGGTTTGGTACCCAGAGGTTACGTTACAGCTCACAGCTCTGCCCTGGCTCCCATTAGCACCAGTATGGCCTTACAGCTGGCCCAGTCTCTCCACTGCTGCTTTGCACTGAAGCAGCACCACGATGCAGATGAGTTTGGCATCAGAAAGAGGGACTCAAACACCCGCCTGGCATTTTTGTGCTGCGTTTCACTCTCATTTATTAGTGTTGCTTTGAGCACGTGTACTCCCAGCAGCAGAGCAGAAGAGACAATTGCAACTCGTCTCCGAGCATCTCCACGCTCTTGAGGGGCTGCTCATCACCCGAGGTCGCTTTACTGCAGAGCAGGAAAGGTATTGCTGGATAAACTTATCAGTTTATCCCCCACCATGGCATTATTTATTCATGCTGGTCAGAGTTTTCCCTCAGATACCAGCTCTCAGGGAAACACGTACAAAGGCTTCCGTAACAGAGCCCTTGTCGCGTGTTGCTGCTTCACGACTGGGAGCAGCAGCATTGTATGCCATTAAAAAAAAATACCCAGAGAACGCTCACAGGCCCAGATCACTTCAGTTTTACATTAATACTTCTTGTCATTAAATTTCGTGTTGGGACATTATTTATTTTCTGAATCTTACGAGTGAAATCTGAGCTACAGAGGAGACAAGAAACGGTATGAAGGTGGCTGTAACGCCAAGGAAGTCCCAGGAACCTGAGAGTCTCTAAAACCCTGCCAGGAGCACCTTTGTGATGCTGCAGAGGGGATGCTTTTGTGGAAATTTGGGAAATCTAGTCAACAGCTACTGATGCCTTACTTACTTTGGAACAGCAGCCACGCAGAACTCCCTGAAGTCAAGCTGCACAGCAAGGCTGGTGCTCTGCCTATCACCTCTAAAATCAACTGGGCCTGGATAAAAGAACTCACGGCTTTTGTAGTCAAATATTGAGTTCCCTGGGAGATGTGTGTGAGGAGAGCACACCTCTCGCTCTCTCCTTTCAGTCAATAGCAGCAATACCTTATCAGATTGCCTATTTTCCCAGATACATTAAGTGTAGTTTGACAAAGGTGAAAATGTTGGCTGTTTGCAGCCTGACAAAATCCTGGGCCCTTCCAAAGTATCAGCTTTGATTTGAAATTGTGTCATCCTTCAGGAGGGAGGATTCACAGACACCTAACCTGGTGGGCTCCTCAGTGACAGCTTCATTTCAGCCTTGAGGTGAGCTCTGGAAACGACGGTGCAGAATCCCAACCCTGCTGAGCTGGATTCCCCTCTGAAACCCACCACCACCCATGATGGTGAACATCCATCTAGATGTTCAAAGGAGGTCAGTGCATGACGCATCTTCCTAATCCATCCATCTTACTCAGATGGGCTAAATTGCCCTTCTGGAGGCATTTGACCACCCCCACCATGGCTATTGAGGGAGAACAGACACCCATTCCAGCATGCACTGTGACATTTTAAATAACTAAAACTCAGTCATCCAAATTCCACCAAAAGAGCTTGTAGCAAAGGCAGGGCCTGTTTGAGTAACGGTATATAAAGCAGAGCATAATGAATATTTCTTTGTTGTGGAGTCCCCTGCTCTGGAGATCTTCAACCCCACCTTCAAGCCCCTCCTGAGTGATGTGCTCTGGGCAACCCTGCTTTGGCAGGGGAGTTGGACTGAATGATCTCTAGAAGGTCCCTTCCAACTCCGAAATTCCATGATTCTTCTCCTTATGATTATTAATGAGATAAAACAGGGAAGAAAAACATCGTGCAATTCTGTTCCAGCATCCCTCCTGGAAGAGCTCTTGAGCCTGATCACCATGACCTCAGCCACTGAGAGCATCAAGCTCTGTTGCCATCAAGGTTAGTTTCACAGCACCAGCCTCACTCACGTACACGGCTAATTTAGAATAAGATTGTTAAAGACTAATTGTTTGAATAAGTAGTGTTAATGATTGATAGTGATTAAGAGCTAACCATTGGCAATGTGCATTTGCTAATGAATGTCAATCTAGAAAAGTGCTGTTTTGAAGTTTGAAACTCGCCTGATTTATCAGATGTTTAAACACTTCCATCACAGCAACTGCTAATATATATATATAACTGAAATATGGATATGAAGCACATACATTCCCTTGCAAGAAGCTGTAACGTTCCAAATGACCCACAGAGAATTCAATACAGAAACCCATTGAAACTTAGAAAGGATTTCAAGCCCAAACCTCCCTGCATTCCATCCAAACACATCAAACCCCAGCATTACAGCTGCTTCAGCAAACCTGGCAACCTTCAGACTGCGTGAGCAACCAAAAACCCCATAATGTGGTACATGGACTAAGGATCCAGTTGGATCCCTCTGCCAAAAGACAGCCGTAGGACCAGGATTTCTTCCACCACCTTTGGAGGCCAGGGTTTGTGATGAAGGGAGGTCACACAGCACAGAGAATCTATATCTGACCATCCTGTGCTAAAGCAAAGATTTTCTAATAAAGGAGAAACCCAATCAAAATGAGTGCCACGTTACGGTACGGAGGAGGTCTTCTGACACAGAATAGGAATGGACTCATGTCTCTATTTCATCAGAATCTCCACCAAGAGGACGGGGAACCAGTAAAGGAAGATGTGATACGGAAAAAAACATCTGGATGACAAAGCCCGAGAACATCCATTTAGAAAACAGGTTGGAGGTTTTTTAACTAAGGATAATTAACCACTTGACAAAACCATGAAGAGAAGTAGCAAATTAGAAAAATACAATGGTCCGTGATTAATGCAATAGAAAAAGCAATTGTCCCTTCTGCCTCCGAAATCAATGAGTTATCCAAACTCTCAGTAGGTAGGAGAGACAGGATTTTTCCTTAAAAGTAAAAATAATCAGTGTTGACTAATCAGCATCAGAGTAGACATTTGAGAGGGTCCACAACTGCAGCCTATAAGCACTTACAAATGGCTGTCTTGACCGAGCATAATGATGTTTTACAAAATAAAAACTATGCGTTAGTATAGAGGTTGCTAGAGGTCTGGCTGGGGTTTGTTTGCTTTACAGCTGGAAGGGCAGGCTGATTTTTACATGCCAGCTCTGACTTTTAAAGTTAATTTGAAACCACTCGTTTTTCAACTGGCGGCACCTGAATTGGTGTCAAAGCTGATTTTTGATTTGTCCAAAGGGAAAACTTTAACACTGCATCATTTTATTCCTGCTTGTAACACATAAGCTGTACAGAACGCGAAGCCTTAACGATTCTAAATCCCTTGTACAAGCCCAAACCAACCAGAAAGGTCAGGAAGGGATGGAAAGGAAGGACAATGAGGGGCTTTCTGTCCCCTAATGGAGCTGCTCCTACCCACCGGTGTGAGGGACAGCCAGGGTGAGGGCACTGGATCCAAAATCCTGAGCTGTGCCAGGTGGGAACAGCGTTACAGGTGTCTGGCCAAGCCAGAGGAATGTCCTCTGTCCTCTTGCTGGTGCCAGAATGCACTGATTTAAGAGGTAAAACAAAGCCAACACTAAACCCAAATGAATAAGGATTAGATGGCGGGCATGATTATCCTATAAATAGGCCCTCACTTTGGCTTCCTTTTAATACAGCCAGGGGCCAAGGAGACCCATGTTTCCCGTGCTAAAAAGGGCTAGCTGAAGGTATTTAAACATTTTATAAAGAATGGGAGGCTGAGGGATTAGCAGGGATGGGAATTCACTTTTGTGAATTAAGCATCAAAGAATATCTGACTCTGTGGAAAGTTTGAAAAGCAGAGGTAGATGGAAATACCATTATAGAAGGAAATAGGATGAACATTTTTCTAGTTAAAAACAATGTTGTTATTATTTAAATATAGCTCATTATACATGTATGTTAATTTCTCTCCTGAACTTTAAGATATAGAGCAGACTGAGAATTTCTATTCACTCTTGCTTATCGTGGAAGCACAGGGGATATTAACTTTGGTAAGAGGATTAGTGGCTGCTCAGTCTGGGTCTAGAGTGGGACTTCACAGCTTGACTGCAGCCTCCATGGCCCACACAAGCACCAACTGCTGCAGCTGTGTGTGCTAAAGAAAGGCAGGTGGAACCCCAAAACAACATATCCAACTTGATTTCACAAAAAAATGGCTGTAAAAAGTTGGCCTGTTAGAAAGAACACTGCAAAATGCTACGGAGGAGCCCTGTGTCCAGCAGGTCCAAGCAGTACAACATCCTGAGGGGTGTGCAGATGCTGAAAGCTGTTTCTGAACCCGGGTGCCCTTGCAAACCATGGCTCACCCTGCTGCCTGGGCCAAAACACCAGGAACCAAACCCCAGACGGGTCCCTTTTCCCACACTAGTAGTCACGGGGAGGGGGAAAAACTCACACGGATGAAAAGCTTTAGTAAGTCACATCCAGCATCCAGGTTTTGAAACTGAAGTAGGTTCATCCCACCCCCACTGAACCAGGGGAGGGTTTGTAAGGGGGGTGGGGGTGAAGTTGGGACTGACTCCAAAAGACCTTCCAGTTTTCTCATCTGAGTTTTAGCCCGAGAGGACCCTATTGCCATTATCGTGAGGGGACTGGGACCTTTTGTTGAAAGACCTCAAGGCTCTCTGCAGAATGAGGCAAGTCACAGAACTGTCTGGGTTGGAAGGGACCTTTCAGATCGTCTACTCCAACCATCAACCTAACTCTGACCAAAAAATAAAACCAAAAAACCCCACAAAACCAGAAAAACAACTAACAAACACTAAACCACGTTCCTGACCACCATGTCAACTCGTCTTTTGATCACCTCCAGGGATGGTGCCTCAACCACCTCCCTGGGCAGCCCATTCCAAGGCTTCATGACCCTCTCAGTGAAGAAATTTTTCCTAATATCCAACCTGAACCTCCCCTGGCACCACTTGGGGCCATTTCCTCTTGTCCCATGGCCTGTGACTTGGCAGAAGAGACCGACCCCCCCCCGAGCTTTGCTGACGTGCAGTGCTGTGGTCGATGCTGGTAATCTTCTAGCTGCCCCCATAAAAAGCCTACTGGACTTGCTCACCACTTCCAACTGTTGACCTGCTGCCATTTCCCATCAGCACCCTGCTTCCCTCTGTGTGCAGACAAAAGCTGCTGGCTGTCCACCCTCGACACCCCACAGCGGTTGGGGGGCATTGAGGAATCTCAGCCCTAGAGGCTCAGACAGGGCTTGTGGGGCTGGTCTCCAGCCCTGGTTGTGGGGTCTCTCCTCTGGTTGTGGGGCTCAGCAGCACAGACTGAGTTGGTCATTTCCCTGGCTTGAAAACAGAGCCCAAGTCCCGTGTTCATATTCTTGTGACAGTGATTGATTTATGACCTTGTCAAAGCCCACACTGCTATAATGAGCAGAAGCTGTAATTAGCTAAAGGATCATCCTCAGCACAGGCAGCCTGGCTTCTTCCTCAGGGATTCAGTAATCCCTGGGCAGGTCTCTCCTGCCTCCTTTCAAGAGCACAAATGGTGTGTCCCAGGACACCAGGTTCCTGCCCAGCAGGAATTCGTGGGGACAGCACCACCAGCCTGGTCACCCTCAGACAAACCCAGGACTGAACCTGCTCTTCCATCCCTGGGGAGAAAGGAACTTTCCAGTGAGAAAACAGCCAAACTGCATCTTTGTTTTCACACGTCACAGTACTTTCTGTATTTATCAACTAATTGCTAAGTGTTTACTAATCAGACAATATTTGTAAACTAATAATTCATTATTATTTAAATACTTGTAAAATGATTATTCAACACACAGTCAATATTAAACTATGATACTTATAATCAAGTGATGGCAGGAATTGATTTAGAGCCCTGTCAAGAGCCCCCCCGGTGCCCCAGGGAGTAGGAGCTGCTTGTGGGAAAGTACTGACAACTCGTAACACCCCCCAGAAACTGATGTTCCGACTGTAAGTGAAAGTGGGGAGCTTTAGGGTTGATAATCTAATTCCTTTAGCCCTGTAACAAACTTAGATTCAAAAGGCCTAAGGCAGAAGATTCCAGGCTGCAGCTTTAGTTAGATGGGTTATAGTGGAGGTGACTCCCTACGTAGGAGGTGATGAAGCTGCATCACATAGTCCAAGGGCCATCAAAAGAGACTTCTGGGCTCTGGAATGGTTGGTAAAGGAATCCGAAGCACAGGTTATTTTTTTCCTCTCTCCTCCCAGTTGTGGGCAGTGACAGTGGAAGAAACAGAGGGACCCAGTCTATTAAAACATAGTTCCATGGCTGGTGTCACCACCATCTCTGCAGGTCTTTTGATAATGGGATGGCCTACAAGCACAAGGCTTGCTGATTTTGGGGACCTCAGGATGGGCTCACAGATGGCTTCAGGAATAGGGTCAATGGAGTCAATCCCCTCCTGCATTTCATAAAATTCTGGGTAAAATTCCAACTTGAGGAATTTTATCTCCTAATGATTTATGACTAAATGCCCACATTCTGTGTTTGAAGTGACTTGGGCCTCAGTCAGGGGTGTATTTTGGAACCCAGAGTTATGAGGAAGGTCAGTAGAGGGATTATCAGAACAGCTCATAAATGCTTCCAAATCTGCACCATGGGATCATTTTGGAGAAATACATTTCCCAACATCCTTGAGGTCTCTTTAGTTTTCAAAAATTCATAAGTTCTTGAGTGAGGAAGGGGTTATTTGAATATAAAGTTAATTTCAAAGCACTGACTTTTTAAACTGCAAACTTTCGTCTAGAAGCAGCGGAATATTGTTGTGATTTCAAGAAGGGGTTGTTTTTTACAAAAAGAGGAAAGCTTTTAGGCAAAATATAAATTAATCTCTTTGAAATATACGATCTAGTCTCTATTCCTCCCTTCTCTTCCCATGGAATCTTGGGGGAAACGCTGTTACTGTCACAGCAGGGCAGGGAGTAATCGCCTCCAAGGGCTGGTCAGACAAGGAGGCTAGATGGCCACCACCACCAGGCAGCGTGTGACAATGGCACCTCATTGTGCAGAGCAGACCCACAGCAAAAGACACCCCTGCAGCTTCTAGAGCTGTGATACACCCTGCTTCCCCACGGGAGTGAAACAACCTGGCCAGGCCCTGATGAGCTGTATTAGTCTGTGTGGTGTCATCTAATGTCCCTCACACTGAGTGCTTCACCAGCACCACCACACGCAATATTTGGGCACGACTTCTCTCCTGTTACTCTAGCCTCAGTTGCTCGTTACAGAAAGCCGTGTCACCAGCAGTGCTTCCTCCCCATCCTCCCCTTTTTAAGCCTCTGACTGGCTCGTGCACAGTGTTCCTTTTCTCCTGCTCCATCTCTCCAGGCAGATGGGGCGACAGAAAGACGTCACCAGAGACACCAACAGAAGGCGGTGAAACCAGAAAGAATAGGCAGCAATTTTCATTCCCCCCATTTACAAACGATTTTGCTTCTTGTCTGTCCCTGGTAGCTGGGCTGAACACGACATGGCTGCTCCTCTGCTCATGTTCCTAATGGCTACAGGACCAACGGCTCAAGCCTTGAGCTGCTGGGAAGGGATATCCTTCCCCTCAGGAGCGGGTGGAAGCCACGTCCTACCCAGCACTGCAGGGGGGGAGAACCAGTCTTGAGTTTCCTGTGCTGCCTCTGGCTTCAGCAATCTGCTCTTAGCTGCTGTCAAATGGACAATCACAGAATCAGCAAGGTTGGAAGGGACCTTTTAAGAGCATCTAGTCCAAATACTAGCTGGCTTGCCTTACAGAAGGTGGGAGTTAAACCTGCCATTGCATAGTTAGGCTCTTTACATAATCTGTATATACCCTTTATATACTGTCCTTTTTTCAGAGTTAATTTTCTTTCTAGTGGTTGCTGTGAAAGGACCGTCAATAATGCATTTTGTTTTAGCCGTTGCTAAGTGATGTTTATACTTTTCAAGGGGTCTTTTCAGCTTCCCATTGAAGCTGAGAGGGAGCCTAGAGACTGCAATGGGATATTCCTTACCATCAGGCCCACTGCAGACGTGGGGGCTGCCCAGGGTGGGGGCCATCCACGATCACTGCTGGGGAAGGGACCGATTCCCTGTGATTCACTGGTGAGTGACTTGTACTATTATTGTTGCCATTTCCCTTTTCTGCCATTATTCCATTAAACTCTCTATTTAACTATTCTATTAAACCTCAACCCACAACGTTCTTTTTCTTTCCCTTTCCCTTCTTTTCTCCCTTTTCCCCCTGCCCTTCTAGGGGAGAAGGGGGAGAACTGCACCTGCAGCTGCCAGCTCGGGTTAAACCGCGCCATATGCTTTATCCATACATTATATACAGGGCACTCTATATCCCGGGACATCCCTCAGGAACCTGTCAGGGATGCACTTCCACAATGACACGGGTGACCCAAACACAAGGGGTGCCCGTTAAAGCAGTTTAACACACTTTGCCAGATCAACTTGCACGACAGCAATTTTCAATCATCATTGCTTTATAGTGTTTGCTTGTTTAATGCTTTTAAAATACAACGATGCGATGGGTCGGCTTCAGCTTTTGTTTGGTAGGACAGAAAGGAAAACATCAAAGATGCTAATGAGTACGTAGAAGTTAAGTGGCTGATCAAAGGGTTCCGACGGTGAGAGCCTCACGCTGAAGTGTGTGAGAAATGAAATGGTTTTTATGGTTTTGTTATGAATCCTAAGGATAGAAAGAGGAGATGAAAACTACACACGCCTTGTGACGCTGCAGGAATTGTCTGAGGCCGCCTCTGCCCATCAGCTACACCATCCTACAAGAGCTGTAATGTTATTACAGCCACATTGTATTGATAGTGCTTTAATCTTAACTTTAATCTTTACTGTTTTAATCTTAACAGCTGCCCCCTTCCTAACCCGCCTCTTTCACGTGCTGGAAACGGGCACTGCTGCCAGCCTGCACCAAACACTTTGGCATTAGCCACATGGGGATAAAGAGCTTTCTGTGCCAGGGCAGCCAGTGCCCGAGCTCCTTTCTGGCCACAACAAACTGGTGGGAAAGGCAGGTGCCTGCACTGGAGGGAGCTACCTGTCGGGGCTGTGTGTGCAGGCCTCGCTCTCTGGAGTCACCGCCGTTGCCAGGAACGTTGCTTCAGCATTTCTCCTGTCTAGACAGCCCATGGCTTTTGGCCTGCGTGAGGCTGCCTGAGCCATCTCCAGCCCATCCATCCCCCGAGAGGCCTCCTCCCCAGGCCATGCCGGGAAGCTGCCGCGCCGCACGCACACCCGCTGCTTTTCACACCCCCCTTCGGAGGAGGAGGGAGTGTTGGCGACTCCTTGCATAAGAGAGAGGGAAAAAAAAACCACAAACCACCCACAAACAAAACCCAAACCAAACTTGGATCACTTTTTCAGGGTTCCAGGGGAGCGTGGGGTGAAAGCCAGCTGATTTCCCAGGCGGAAATACAAGCAGAGGACGCGCAGGAGCCGGGGTGGATGCCAGCTCCTTCGCTGGGCTTGCTGTCCTGCCCCCCTGACTCAGTTTCAAACACAGCAAATTGAGATTCAAATATCTCTGTGCCTCCTCCCCTGCCTTTGGCGTGACAAAGGGAGAAGCTGCTGAGGATGAAGCAGAGCTTCCCGGGTTTTGATCCGACTCTACACCCGAATATTTGATGCTTTCTCTTCTGACTTTTCTTGCGTACCAGGTTTCCTCTTCAGGAACCGAGGCCGACAGACCTATTTAATCTTTTATATTGGCCACAGTGATAACTTCTTAATAAATATTTCATAATGTTGTACTGATAAAAAAACATAAGACAAAACTTGGCATGAATGCAGTACAGAGGAGCATCTGCTTAAAAATAAAACACTTGGGAGAATGGGGAAGGAAATAAGTAGTCATGTGGCTGGAAACAAAAATAAATTTAAGGTGAGCGGGTCAAGCCTGTAATGAAGCTCTTGTAAACAAAGAAAATCCAAACATTTCTACTAATCATTAGCTCTGGAGGGTTCAGAAGTGCCTCTTTGATGTATATACTTCATGGTTAGTGGCTATTCTGCTTTCTAAATTCTTATCTTGCCCTCTATTTTAAGAAAGCACATGGCTCCAGCAATGGTGCCATTACCAGGTGCATGCCCTCCTTCAGCACGTGCCACAGCCCATGACGGGTGCAGACGCTCAGAATGATCTCTGAGGCTCCAGCACTAAATGGGACACAACGTGCAAAAAGCTGCCCCACGGCAAAGGGGGACCCGCAGTTAAGATAAAGCAAAGCTTGGGACACACAGACCGATTGCTGCTGCCCTGTTTCACAGGGGAGATTGCCTATAAACAAAGTCACGGAATTGTCAGAGTTGGAAGGGACCTTCTAGAGATCATCCAGCCC
>BJBW01012485.1:4917-24450 GCA_004320125.1 Scolopax mira | reverse complement strand
CCAAAGAAGTTCTTCCCCAGATCTCATCTCAGTCTCCCCCATTTCAATGTCAAAACTCTTCCCCGTTGTACTATGGCTCCCCTTCCTGATCAAGAGTCCCTCCCCAGTTTTCCTGGAGCTCCTTGAGGGACTGGAAGGGGCTCTAAGGTCTTCCCAGAGCATTCTCTTCTCCAGGGTGAACACCCCCCAACTCTCTCAGCTCCCCCTCCCAGCAGAAGGGCTCCAGCCCTCCCAGCATCTCCGTGGCCTCCTCTGGCTCTGCTCCGACAGGTCTGTGTCCTTCTGCTGTTCATGGCCTTAGAGCTGGACATAGTACTCCAGGTGGGGTCTAGAGGACACCCCATTCCATGTTCAGTGAATTTTTGGTTGCGTCCCTCCCATCATGACAACTGATCCCGTAGCTGTATGTACCTTTTTCTCCCCAAACAACCCCCTGGCTCCTGGCATTTGGGGGAGCTGGGGGCTGCTGGTTGCACCTCATTGATGGGCAGGGTAATTCCTCCAGCAGCGCGGGGCAGGCTGCTCATTAATTATGGCTCCAGTTAGCTGTAATTTGATAATGTTAATGCTTGGAGCCCAGCCTGGGGGAGGATATGGATGGCTTCCCACTCGCACCAGGCTTCTGGTCTTTCTCACAGTGCTGTGACACGGGGCTGGGCGCCGTATTGCCTGCGAGGTTGGGGGGTTTTTTTGCCCGGGGAGTGGGGGGAAGTCTCTTAATGTGGGTAAGGGACTCAGGAAGTCAGTTGTGGAAAAGAAAAATCAAAAGAACCTTAGAGGAAGTGACGAGGGGAAGGTCCTTTCCATCAGGCTGGGTACCACTTTAGGGTTGGTGGTAGTGATGGACCCTCACAGCGTTGGGTCTCAGTTCATTACAGCGAGTCATGGAGCTGATGTGAGCTCAGGTAAGACATGGACCTGTTGGAGCAGGTGCAGAGGAGGCCACAAAATTGATCAGAGGGATGGAGCACCTCTGCCATGAGGAGAAGCTGAAAGAGTTGGGGATGTTCAGCCTGGCGAAGAGAAGACCCCGGGGAGACTTTGTTGCACCAAGTGAAGAAAGGTGGGGACAAACTTTTTAGCTGGGGTTGTAGCAATAAGATAAGATTTTAAACTAAAAGAGGAGAGATTCAGACTAGATATAAGGAAGAAATTGTTTACAATGAGGGTGGCAAGACACCGGCCCAGGCTCCCCAGAGAGGGGAGAGATGCCCCATCCCTGGAGACGTTCAAGGCCAGGCTGGACAGGGCTCTGAGCAACCTGGTCTAGTTGAAGATACCCCTTGTCATTGTGGGGGGATTGGACTAGATGGCCTTTAGAGCTCCTTTCCCACCCAAACCATTTGATGATTCTATGAATAGCAATGACGCAGATGAACTCAGAGGTGGCAAACACGGAATGCTTCCATCAAGGTAGAAGGTCTCTGCTGTACGAAGGAGCTGCTTGGTGAAGTGAGGAATAACACGCTGTGCTGATGGCAATACTAAGGCAGGGAGCTTGCCCCCAGGTAGGATGGTGGGAGGGCTGCTGGTGTCTTACAAACTTCAATCCTGTTAGCCCAATGCTTTAATATTGGCTGGTGACCACAAATGAGGTGGAGGAGGAAGGAAGGAAGAAGCTTGCCCAGAGAAGCTGTGGCTGCCCCATCCCTGGAGGTGTTCAAGGCCGGGTTGGAGGAGGCTTGGAGCAACCTGCTCTAGTGGGAGGTGTCCCTGCCCATGGTGGGGGGTTGGAACTCAGTGATCTTTAAGGTCCCTTCCAACTCCAACCATTCTATGATTCTATGAAAGCACATCCACATCTGCCTCATCACTACCTCCAGCAGCACACGATGGGCTGTCTCAGGGCTCTGCATCCATGATAGGTGCAGGGATGTAAGGAGGGAGGTAGGAGAAATGAATCCCATCCAAAATGTGTTAGTTTGGACTATATTGCATCCCACTGATCTGTCCTGAGAAGAGAGGCTGGTCCAAGGTGGTTGCTCCACCTTTATCACTTGTGGTGGCCACAGGGGACATGGACATAGGAAATTTGAATCATTCAATGCTTCGGATGGATGACAGCATCCTGCAGCCAATGAGCTGCTTTCTTGACCTGTCCGGGTGGGACATGTGGCTTGGTGAGGACGGACTTTCTCAAGGTGGGTCAATAGCAGTTGGTGGCTGAACTCAAGTTAAGTTCCTTTAAATTTAAGGTCTGTTAGGAAGAGCCCAGCCAAAACCTAATGTAGATGGAAACACAGGAGCTGGAAGCTTGAATCCTGTGAGATCAATGATAAAAGGGCTGATGTCTTCGGAAGGGCCGGGGCGCAAAGGAAAACCCAGCTGTGTCACGGGGAGTAATTGGTCTTCTAAAGCACTGGGTCATGCAAAAGAGTGATTTCTGGCTGTAATCCCAACAGCGTTCCGCTCGGAGAGAGGACTGAGACAGTGATACTGAGGAAGCTCAATACTTTGTGCCTGGTTTATTTCTTCAATGAAAAATTAGCAAGGAGCAAACGGGAAAAATAGTTCTTCTTTTCCCTAATATGTAAATGTTGTCCCAGAAAACAAGTTCTCTTCCCTGTAATAAATCTTGGGGAGGAACTTCTCCGACGGGCATTTCACCCCGGCTGTCAGCTGAGGTAGAGAGATGCATGGTTGAGCTGCAGAAACAAAATAAGGAGATTGAAAAATAATCCAGGTTCCACTTCTCTGTCAGACATAATTTAAAGCCGTCCGCATTTCATTGCCTGCAGACAAAACAAGGGGTCGCGTCTATCCTTTCGGAAGCACTGGAGATGTTTAAGAGAAAGGCTTCCATAGAGGGTATTTCCTTGAAGTCCATCCCTGCCCCACCACGGTGATCACAGCATCTCACTGAATGAATGTTTGCCATTCAACTGGGTCAACTGGGGGTGCAAAAGAGCACCCAGGAAAGAGGATTGCCCACGTAGGCAGCACCAGGTCTCCATGGAGAGCTGCAGCCAGCCTGGCTTGCGAGCAAATATTAAATATCGAGCCTCGTGAGTAGCCTCAGACACCCTCGTCCTGCAAAGCCCCGGCGAGGAGGAGCATCTTGCCCCGTGTCAGGCCCTCGCATGGATGCGAGCTTGGATTTTAACCAAAGCCCTCTAATGGAGATGATGAAACGACTCTGCAAAGCAGCTGCTCTGTGATTAAGCAGGGACTGGATGAAGTTACCGATGGAGACGGAAGCTGGGAAGTTCCACTAATTCACTCGGACAACAAAGGTGCACAGATGGCAACCGAAATGCTTAGGGAACTTCTTAAGAAATATCCAGCTGAGCCTTATAAACCAATGTCCTCTGTAAAACCGGCAGCTAAGGAGGTAGCGAGGGAGACTCTGTCTGAACTACTTTAATAAATTATTATTATTTTTTAATTTTTAAAATTTTTTTTCCCTCCGTCGGGGCCCTGCCTGGAGAGTGAGGTATTTAAATTATCAGTAGCGTTGCGACAGCCATGTGGCTGCAGGGAGGAAAAAGGGAAGGCAGGATTTGCATGCGACCCATCGGCGCTTGTTAAGGAAAAACAACTCTCTTTTGTGGGTTTTTTTCTTAAAAAAAAAAAAAAAAAAGACAAAAAACCCAACCAGCTTTGCACAATTTCTTCCTTCTCCTGAAGGAAGCTGAGGATCCTGAGCTGAGGATGCAGCACCTTGCATCCATTCGCAGGGCTCTTTGAAGCTGCCCAAACACGAACCATCAGGCTGAAGACCTGACGGAGGTGGCCCCGCTTGACACGTGGGGAGAAGGCGACGCAGCTGAGCCGGTGGCTTTGAACTCCTGCAGATGCCTTCCAATTATTAAAATGGCCTGGTCAGATAAGCATCAGCACCCAGGGATCGCCGTTAATATGCACGAGAACAAATGTTCCAGATTTTTAGCCCGTAACTTATTCAAACCAGTCGGTCGGGGAACGGGGCTGTTGCCCTCATGTTGCCTTCAAACCCAAAGCCTCCTGGGGAAGGGACTTGTGTGGCCCTGTTCGCCTTTCCATGTGCTCTTATAGACGAAGAAGGATAATTGCAGGGGTCAAGTCATCCTGGGTTTGAAAGGTCTGCACATGTCCTCCAACGTCAGAGGAGATGATCCTCTGCCAGAGGTCAGTAGCAGGTGGCAGGGTCTTTACATTTCGTTGGGCAATCAAGC
Source organism: Scolopax mira (assembly GCA_004320125.1). Taxonomy (NCBI): domain Eukaryota; kingdom Metazoa; phylum Chordata; class Aves; order Charadriiformes; family Scolopacidae; genus Scolopax; species Scolopax mira. Next base: position 20,296 of record BJBW01012485.1, on the reverse strand, counting down.
AGGCTTGTAGGCCTTGTCCCTTGTAGGACAGATCTGCTCTCCTCCAGTCAGAGCAAAGGTTTCAATGCCAAGACCCCAGCAGCACCAGGAGGATGGTACCTGATGTGACTTGTGTCACCCTGGCCTAGTCCATCCTTTGACTCTACAAAGATCTCAGAGCAACCAGGTTCTTCAAGAAGTGCTGCAGGTCCTGTTGCCCATGGCAGGGTTTGAAGCCAACGGGGGGACCCAAGATATCAATGATTAAGTGTTAATTCAATGTAACTCAGCTTCTGATCTCTGGCTCACCAGGACATCCAGAGATGGTCTGCAACATGCTCACTACTCCCTAATTCCAGTCAGGTGGAATTAGCAGTACCTTTCATTGAAAGCTCCTGCCAGGAGATGGTGCCCTCAGGAAGGGGAGGAACACACACATCCCAGTATGATGTCCAAGGGCCCAAGCTCAGCCTGCCTTCATCAGCCATCCCATCCCAAGCCCCATGCCCTCCAGCAGCAGGATGGAAGCAAAGAGCTGGAGGTTAGAGACATGGTAAAACACCATGCAGTGGCTGTGTCCGCCCTCATATGGGTCCTCCTTGCAAGCTTGACCCCAACGCCAGCATCTTTGGTCAGCAGCAAGGCAGTTCCCCAACAGCTGGCATTACAGTTGACCATTTAAGCCCCCAGCCTCCCCAGAAGGGAGGTTTTCAGGAGGACACTCTTCCTGGAGCAGAGATGGTTGCTGTTGGCTGCTGGTAGCACCCCAGCTCTTGCAAAAGCCCCACCACCACCACCAGCAACAGTGAGCTTTGAGCTTCCTCAGCCACCAGCAAGAGACGTTCTTATACAGACTGGGCCAAGCAGAGGACAACAGAGACTCTTCACTGCTACCAACTAAACCAAGGCAGAGCAGATGGGAAAACAAAGTGCTGGCTATCGCAGGCAAGTGCTTTCATAGAATCATAGAATCATATGGGGTTGGAAGGGACCTCTGGAGATCATCTAGTCCAACTCCCCCACCAGAGCGAGTCTACCCAGAGCATGTTGCACAGCAACTTGTCCAGGAGGGTTTGAATGTCTCCAGAGAAGGAGACTCCACCACCTCTCTTCTACTCAAGTTTGTGACTGTTCCCTCTTGTCCTGTCACTGGGCACCACTGAGAAAAGAACAGCCCCATCCTCCTGACACCCACCCTTGAAGTATTTGTAAGCATTGATCAGATCCCCCCTCAGTTTTCTCTTCTCCAGACTCAAAGGACCCAAGGGCCTCAGCATTTCCTCATAGGAGAGATGCTCCAGGCCCCTCATCATCTTTGTGGCCCTCTTCTGTCCCCTCTCCAGCAGTTCCCTGTCTTTCTGCAACTGGGGAACCCAGAACTGGACCCAGTGCTCCAGATGGGGCCTCCTCAGGGCAGAGCAGAGGGGCAGGATGACCTCCCTCCACCTGCTGGTCATGCTCTTCTTGATGCCCCCCAGGATGCCATTGGCCTTCTTGGCCACAAGGACACATATCGCTGGCTCATGGGTATCCTATTGTCCACAAGAACTCCCAGGTCTTTTTCCTCAGAGCTGCTTTCCAGCAGGTCAGCCCCCAACCTGTACTGGTGCAGGGAGTTATTTCTCCCCAAAAATGTATATGTTGCTTTAAGCAACACAAAAGGACCATAAATGAAAATAGTGAGCAGACAGCACTTTCAGATCACTAATTTGCCACACACTGCCTGCCCCTCATTAACTAATTTTAGCTTTGATCTGCATGGGAAGGTGAGGTCATCCTACATGTCCAAAATACAGCACCTCAATGCAGATGTGGGCCAGATTTACAAATCTATTTGATGTGTTTTGCACTGCTGTAAGTTCTGCTTGGTCTAAACTCTGGTGTAACCTGGGCTTTCTGGGGCATGAGACCTTAATTTGGTGGAGAGTGACAGAGGGAGGAGAGGGTGAAAGCTGGGTTCTGCAGATAGCCAAGAGGGAGAGTTTCCTGTTCCAGTTGTGGGTTATCAGAGGTAAATTATTCTTTATGTAGCTGTATTACTTACCCTTGCAAATCCAACTAATTGAGGGATCTAATTGTCTTCAGGACAAGAGGAAATGGGCACAAAGTTGAGTAGAAGAAGTTCCACCTAAACATGAGGAGGAACTTCCTTCCCGTGAGAGTGGTGGAACACTGGAAGAGGCTGCCCAGAGAGGTGGTGGAGTCTCCTTCTCTGGAGACATTCCAACCCCACCTGGACACGTTCCTGTGCAATGTGCTCTGGGTAGACCCGCTCCAGTGGGGGAGTTGGACTGGATGATCTCCAGAGGTGCCTTCCAACCCCAAATGATTCTATGAGGGGGAAAAAAAAAAACCAAACAAACAAAAAACCCCCAAGAATACATTGTCAAGCTCTATTTTAAAAATTGATTTTGCTCTCCACTGGAATGATACAAGCCAAGGGCAGAGATGTGTATTGACATTTCCGAAAGCCAAGCGACGGATGTGGCGCACGGACCAGGGTCAGTGGGTTTGACTTCTCACGGGTTAAAGGAGTCTGTGTCTTCATTGCTTAACCACAGCCAGCCACACGCGGGGCACGGGGCCGTTCTCATCTTCTTTGGAAGGACAATAAAATCACACACACTCTGGAAGGGGGTGCTAGATGGAGGAGCCACGTCATCATCCTAAAAATGACTACACAGGCCGTGCCAGTCAACTTCCCCTTAAAAACAAGCACTCACTACGTGCTTTATTCCCCCGGCATTCGATTGAAAGAGTATTATTTCCCTTTTCTTTTTTGAGCCTGGGCAGCAAATGCTCTGATGTTAGGGAAGGTGAAGGGTTTTGTGGGTTTTTTTCACCATGCGAAGCAATTTTTTTTAACTTCACCAATTGCCACAGGTACCAGCTTGGAGGCCTTCCATCAGACATGCCTTATTATCATGAAACCTTCTTGAAGGTTTCATGATAATGAAAGTCTCCAAAAGGAGTCTCCAAAAGGGCCCCCCCCCGGTTTCCCAGCAGCCATGGAAGTAATGGACCGGGTATTCCTGTAAACTGTTGCTGTTTGGATTAGATGGTCTCCCTAGGATAGGTGGAGACTTCTTTTCCAAAGGAAAAAAAAAAAAAAGAATTAGATATTGATGTTTAACACGTTCATCCTTACAAACACACGCTAATGTATGAAATGCAACATAATGGTCGGTGATGTGAACCTTGGCCACGGCGAGGACATCCTGAAGTCCACTGAGCTGCTCGCTCCAGCAAGAAAAAACGCTGTTTGCAAGACCAATTAGCTGATGTCTGAAACAGAAAAGAGCGAAACGTGTCTTCACCTTCCCTGGACTCATTTTTTGGCACAGCCTCACTCAGTATTCCATAACTGTCTCCCTTATTTACACATAGAAGTGTCCTTGTCCCCAGTCTCCATTTTCTCCTTGTTTGTGGTCCAGCAGAGCGGTGACCCTGCTCACGTTGGGGTTTCCTGAGATGGTGAGAAGCCATCCAGCTTTTGTTCTAGGAAGGGGACTCTGAGCACACGGGTGTATCTTGTGCAAAGGTCTGTAGGTCACACAATATGGTGGTTTTTACTTTTCTCTTTGAGATACAACTCGCAGCTGTGCTTCACGGAGAGCTTGCCATCATCATCATCAGAAGACATCTAAGAGCCTTGCGCACCTTTTCAAGGAAAAGGAATGAACCCTAGGGATGCAGCAATGGAAATAATAATCCACTTCAGGATTTGGCAAGTGGACAAAGGGCTTATGGCCGGAAACAGGGTGGAGGGAGGACGGGCTGATGCCGCCCAGCAGAGAGCCAGGACTGCCATTTCTCTGAGAGAATGGGGATTGTTTGCTCTGGTTCCTTTCCAAAGTCATTCCCATGCCTCGGAGGTGAAAGGATTTCAAGGAAACATTCGAGATGCTCAACTCCGTCATACCCAAACGCTTTTTGTTTGTTTGTTTGCTTGTTTTTCTTTCTTTTTTTTCATTTCTTTTTTTTTTTTTTTTGAAAACATGCCTCAGCAAAATGACTGGCTGTTTCACACGGGAAGGTGCATCAGCAGTGGAAAGTGCCGGAGGCAGAGCAACGCCGCGTAGACGGTGCTGAGTCCATTGGGCGTCTGGAGCAGTCAAAGGCCAAGGAGATTTATTTTTTTTTTTTCCCAATATCCTCTAACTGGTGCTGGAAGGAAAACTATGAAGAGTCTTTGGGGTGCAATGCGAGCGGATCAAAAGAAAAAAATAAAACAAAACCCTAATTAACTGTGCTATTAAAGGTCCATCCACTTCGCTGGGGGAAAGAGCAACATCTTCTAGGATGGATGCTTGCTAATAAATCAGGAGGGCTTTGTTCATCTGCCAGCTCCCCCACAGGCTGGCTGGGTGGTCTTGCTGTGAGTCAAATCTATTTAACCTCAGTTTCTCTATCTACAAGATGGGGCGAAAAACCATGTATTCCCCTCTCCCCTTTAATGAATCTTGAACTTCAAAAAAAAAAATCTAAAAAAATTAGAAAGTGCCATAGAAATCTGAAGTTTTATTGCTATTTCTTACACCGCGAAAGCCAAAGTTCCTGGGTGAGGGGTCTTTACCCTCTTTGTTATCATAGACATTTTTTTTTAAGGTAGAGGGATCCAAGAGAGGAGACATGCCAGCTGGAGGAGATGGGCAAAAATTGCCAAATCCCAAATGGGACCCTTTCCAAACTGGAGCAGTTGGGCAGAAGTCTCTTCCATCTGCAGACTGATAATCTGCTTTGCTGCCTAGAAGGGTGGCTGGCAGGAACTGGCTCAAAGCATCTGATACCACCTTGGATCTGGTGGGGTTTCCCACAGGAGTGCTGTGACCTGATTCCTGTGATGAAGAGGTCAACATATGGAAATAAAAATGCCGTCATGGCTCCAGCTCAGCCACTGAGGTGAGCTGGAGGAGGTGAATGGAGTACATAAAACTTTGTAGAAGGAAGGAGAGATGTGGGCTGCAGCAAGTCATAGAATCAAAGAATCATAGAATGGTTTGGGTTGGAAGGGACCTTAAAGACCATCTCCATCCCCCCCGTTATGGGCACTATGGGTTCCACTAGACCAGGTTGCTCAAAGTGCTGTCCAACCTGGCCTTGAACACCTCCAGGGATGGGACATGAGTCCTCTTGCTAAGCTCAACCCCACCTCCCGAGAGAGCAGAGAGAGGTAAATCTGCACATCCATCCTGTCCGCCAAGTCAAGGAGCTGCAACTCTAATGTGAAGGCAGCCATCCAGAGGGAACAGGATTTGTTTTTCAAGGTAGCCAGTCTACACATAATTTTGTACTACCTCACACCTTGATATTCTCCTCTTCTCTTCCAATAGTCCTTTGGGGAAAATTCCCAGATCGCATTTTGTTAATTGTGCCCCCTAACCCCCTGCACCAGTACGGGTTGGGGGTGACCTACTAGAAAGCAGCTCCGAGGAGAAAGACCTGGGAGTTCTTGTGAATAACAGGATGACCATGAGCCAGCAATGGGCCCTTCTGGCCAAGAAGGCCAATGGCCTCCTGGAGGGCATCAGGAAGAGCGTGTCCAGGAGGTGGAGGGAGGTCATCCTCCCCCTCTGTTCTGCCCTGGGGAGGCCCCATCTGGAGCACTGGGTCCAGTTCTGGGCTCCCAGTTGCAGAAGGACAGGGAACTACTGGAGAGGGGACAGAAGAGGGCCCCAAAGATGATGAGGGGCCTGGAGCATCTCTCTGCTGAGGAAAGGCTGAGAGACTTGGGTATTTTTCGTCTGGAGAAGAGAAAACTGAGGGGGGATCAAGACCTATAAATCCTTCCAGGGTGGGTGTCAGGAGGATGGGGATGGTCTTTTTCAGTGGTGCCCAGGGACAGGACAAGAGGAAATGGGCACAAACGTGAAAGTAAGAAGTTCCATCTCAACATAAGGAGGAACTTCTTTCCTGTGAGAGTGGTAGAGCCCTGGGAGAGGCTGCCCAGAGAGGTGGTGGAGTCTTCTTCTCTGGAGACATTCCAACCCCACCTGGACACGTTCCTCTGCAACCTGCTCTGGGTGGCCCTGCTTTGGCAGGGGGTTGAACTAGATGATCTCCAGAGGTCCCTTCCAACCCTATATCATTCTGTGATTCTATAAATTTCTCCCATCAGTCCCCCGATTCACTAACACAAACTGCAAGGTGTCAGCAAACAGTAGGAACAGTAAAAATACTTACTACTGTTGTGAAAGCGTAGGTAAAACGTATCTATTTACTGAATTACAGAAAATTGCTTTCCTCCCGCAGACGAGTGTCGGCAAAATTGGTCACTTAACTCGGGAAGGCTGGGAGGAAAGTCACAGCAATTGTTTCAATGTCATGGCAACACATGGCAGCACGGGGAGGATCTCAGCATCTCCTCACTGCACTCCTCCTCCCTCAGGGAAAAAAAAAAAATAAGAAAAAAAATTTTTTTAAATCCTATTTTTGGCAGCAGTTTGAGCACTGAGGTTTCCTGGGAACAGTGCTCCTGGGGAAGCTTTACCCACCCTACCAGGTCTGCTGGATTTTTGGAGGAGGGAGGCAGCCCCATTTGGAGCATCCTTTGGGCAGCTCTGCCCAACTCAGTGTTAATATCAGCAGGCTTTTGACAGCACCTCCCTCCCTGCTGTTAAAATCCTCCCCCTCCCCGAGCCTCCACGGAGATTTTTTGATGTCTGCCAGAGCAGAGGACCAACGTTTCGTGTTTTGCAGCCATCTCACACCATCAAGGGTTTTGAGGGGCTTAGCTGGGTGGTGTGGTGATGGCCCTTGTGGGTGTGGAGGGGCTCAGCGTTTTGGCTCCTCCAAACGTGAGAGTAAATGTAAACAATTATCTTGCTCTCCAAGCTAATGGAATAAAATCCTGACAGGCTGTAAATCCCACCGAGCCTCTCGGATCTACAGCTCACCCTCCCCCCCAAAAAAAACCCCAAAATCATCTCTCTTGCCTTCAGCTAGGGCTCAGTCAACCGAATGGGTGGAGTATGGGTGGATTCCCAATGATATCATGGAAGGATGTGGGTTCGCCTGCGAATTCCTGTGTCTTCTCCTGAGCTAATTTCACTCTTTGTTTACTCTTATCAGGGCCTCCGCAGCCAAGAATTAATTAGCAGCGCTGCCTTAGTACATCAGGGTCCTACCAGTTCAAGGCATTGTAGGCACACAGAGCCAAGAAGATCTGTGCAGCCTGAAACAAAGTTTTGAAAGGAAACCATTACTAAGCATTATTGCTAGTAAAAAAAAAAAAAAAAAAAAATCAGCTAATTATACCAGCAAAAAATAAACACTTAAGTGGGGAACGCCTCTCCAGCTTCACTGGAGATGATCGCAAATGGTTCCTTCCAACCACTAAGATTCTGTGATTCTGTGTATAAAGCAAGTGGTGGTAGTCATTAGAAAGAAGATGGGTTTAGTAAGCACTTGGGCTTTCTTTTTTAATTTTTACTGGCTGCAGAGCTTTTTCTACTGCCCTCCACCATGGCTGGTACCTGGATAAGCCATATCTCCATTCTTGCATTGCCTGGGGCTGGGGATTTTTGCTTCTGTGTTTTGTTTTGGGGTTGTGTTTGGTGAGGTTGGGGGTTTTTTTTGTTGTTTTTGGAGGGTTTGGTTGTGGTTTTGTTGTTGTTGTTGTTGGGTTTTTTTGTTGCTGTTGGTTCTTTTTGTTTTGTTTTTGGTTTTTTTTTTTTTAAAGCAGGACGAAAAGCATCCGAAACAGAGCGATACCGTTATCGCCCCGGCATCGCTGCCGATATTGGGAGGCGAGGTTATTTGCTTCCTCTCTTTGCTAAAATAAATAAATGGTGTAGATTAAGCCCCGTGCAATGAAGGCAGCATTGTATGTAATATTCCCCCGGCAGGCGCTTGCATTTCCCAGATAAGATACATGGCAGCGACGGCTGACGAACCGCAGGCTTTCGCACGAAACTACTACGAGCTACTATTACCACTAAAAATATCACCTCGCTATAGGGGCTAAAATAAACATTTACACGCCCAGATAATCCCCCAGCTTCCACGTATAAACCCACCGGCGGCGGGTAACTGTTTGGGAAAGCCGTGCCAGTAAGTGGCTTGCTGTGATTTGCCTGGTACAGGGCTCTCCTCGGGCACCACGGCCAAAACCATTGACAGGAGTCGGGGGGCGTGGGCAAGTGGAAGCAAATCCAGGCTGCCTGTCCCAAAATGGAAAAATAAAATCAAACAAACAAACAAACCCCCCCCCAAAAAAACAAACCACACAGACGCACGCAAAAGAAAAGTAATTTATTATTATTATTATTGGTTTTAATTAGAAGAAAATCATTAGCAAATATTTTCACGTCGTAATGTTTTCCTCTTAGGAAACTCAATGCAAAATGAGGCTTGGAAAAGGAGCTCATGAAATCAGCTAAGCTGTCGCACAGCTCCAGGAGAGAATTACCCACAGCAAACAGGGATTCAGGAGCCCTTTTCCTTCATGGAAAGTGTGGTGAGAAGCTCTGGGATAAAAGCTCTCATCCCGCCGTGTTCCCACCTCCATGTATCTCTTGAGAGAAAGTCCATATTCCATGTCCGAGGAGTAGACACCCTTAGCCATCAAAAAAGGCTTCTGACCTACAGGGAGGCATCTCTTTGTTTTTCTGCTCTGTGGGAAGACGGGGATGTGAAGTAGTCATTTGCCAGACAAAATCAACTCCAGAATCCAAACCCTTCGACAGTGGGAGACCAGAAGCCAGATGAGGAGCTTACTCAAGCAAGTTCTTGTGTAATGTCTCTGCTCAGTGAGACTATGGCTACGGTTTCATCTGAACATTTTGCAAGCTTGAAACAATAATGTTACTGAAGTTACCCTTCGTAGCACTGATCTTGTTATTTTATTTTTTTTTTTTTCCCCAGGATGGACCGAATTCATCCATTAATAGGTTTCTAGGTTGAAGGAGCCTAAAGAAGAGCTGGAGTAGGGACTCTGTCAGGAAGTGCAGTGATAGGAGAAGGGGTAATGGTTTTAAATTGAAAGAAGGAAGATTTAGATTAGACACCATAAAGAAATTCTTTACTGTGAGGGTGGTGAGACACTGGAACAGGTTGCCCAGGGAAGTTGTGGCTGCTCCATCCCTGGAGGGGTTCAAGGCCAGGCTGGAGGGGGCTTTGAGCAACGTGGTCTGGTGGGAGGTTACCCTTCCCAGGGCAGGGGGATTGGAGCTAGATGCCCTTCCATCCAACTCTAACCATTCTATGATTCTACAATCCAAACCACCTTGGAAGCATCATTGATGTGCCCTGATAAACGTTTCATTGATGCCCAAAGACACGACCATCTCGGGCAAGGTGGAGCCAGACCCGTTGCTATGTTGGTTCTTCTGGATGGACCCCACCAACAGCAACCTGTTATTTCAGGCAAATCAGATCAAATGCAGCTATCAGTTCTCTTAAAATTACTTTTGACCCTGTGCTACTGCCTATTTTTGCCTGCCTGGGGTGGGAATAACACAGCCTTGAGATGAAACAGCTCCTGAAGCACCAGAAGAACATCCGACGGTGCTTACACAAGCAAGAGTTTGTCAGGTAAATCTGCCTGCAAAAATAGGGAGATACATGCCAAAATCATGTACCGGGGTGTGGGGGGGGCTCAGTATGAACAAATCCCGGGATAAAGATAAGCCAGCCTAACCATCTGGATATGTGTGTCATACAACAAATCTATGCAATTTGGGTTTTCGCTCTCAAAATCCTCCTGTCCTAAAAAAAAATAATAATAATAAAAAAAAGAACCTTTAAACAGGTTGGGTTTGATTTATTTTTCCTACCCCAAACGTCTAAATTGAAAAATTCTTAACCAAGCTGTGCCTTTTCTATATTCCAAATCTTAAAACAAAACAAACAAACAAACAAAAAAACCCAACAGGAAACCTGAACAATTAAATTCTGCCACAGAAATCAATGCAGGCAAGTCCCCCTCTTTCGATCCTAGGTATTTATTTTCATGTATTAAATGTTCCTGGCAGACATGTGAAAGAAAATATCTCAATTTTTGACACTGTGACTTCTAAGAAGCTTTTTTTTTTTTTCCCAGCAGCAAGAAAGATCAGTCACATCCTTACTGGCAGTAAGTAGCACCCCCACAAGCTGTTAAATTCTTTACCTGCAGATGAGTGGCTCTTGAACAGGTTAAAAAAAAAAAAAAAAGAAAACAACCAAACCCTATTTCCTGCCTTTTGAAGATATGAAAGGGACCCAAAAGGATTATGAAATTGCGGCAACTGATAACCTTCAGGCAGCAGCATTATCAAAAGGTGAGGATAAATGGCCAAATTCATCCAACATCTAACTGTTTAAAGTCAATAAGTTCAAACTGGAGATGAATTGCCTTTGGCGAAGCCAGGGCTCTACTCATTTTGCTAATGAGTACAGTGAAAGGATAGCAGATATGATGAGTGACAGCAGTAGTGTGTAAATATATATATATGAAAATAAATATATATATGTGCCTGTGGATGTATATATAAAAATCTGGAAATAGCATGCGACACTTTAGAGGAATGAAACCACAGATCTGGGGTAAAATTAACAAAGGTGCCAGCAGGATACAGAAGCCTATTTCCCAATTTAAAATCAAATCAAATAAAAATCCTCCAGTCTAGACTGGGAGTCTGGAGCTAAGAAACCCCTGTGGTTGCTTTGTTCCAGAGGAGGAGACAAGCTCGCCCACAGCGTGCCTGCGTAGGAGAGCTCAGAAAGGATTCATTCTTTGTGCCCATCCTACAATCACATGTGACCAGGTGGTTACCTTGAAAGATCTTTTTTGATGGGTTACTGGTTTATTAAAGCCCATAAATCCAAATCCTGCTCATGCAGTGAGTACTGGGATGGGAACTGGGCTGTAGACATCTCTCCCCTTCCTCCTAGGATCTACCACCTTCCCTGCTCGCTTCATTTATGGCTGACCCATCTTGCCAGTAAGGTCAGCATCAGGAAAATGAGGTCCTATCATGCATTCCTCGTGCTGTAACACAGACCAAACCCAACCTTCCAGGCAGGGATGGCTCTATCTTTAAAGGCCTTGTCCCCCCACCAAAAGTTGTAAATACTCTCAAGCTCTCCCTCTATCAGTAGCAACTGAGGATGCTCTTCCTCCCATGGGAACAAGTGTTGTTTCCAGGCATATTAAAAGTATTTTGTCATCTCATTTGAAATAATCCCACTGGGCTCTTGCTTTGACCGTGCATACGAGGTTTGTCCCGTGTTCCACAGGGCACAAGGCATGAGAACTAAGTAACTCAGTCCTCTGCTTCCACGGTACATCCACGATATTTTGAAAATTCACAAGAAAACCACAATTGGGGTTCTTTATTATCTGTCAGCATTAGCACCCTCACAACCTTGAAGGATTTCTTCATTCCCAAGAAGAAGCAGATCCTGCTCCATAAATGGCTTAGCATCCAAGTGTCTGGGCAAGTCAAGAGAGGACCAGGAACCAATACCATGGATATTAAAAAGAAAGAAAGCGGCCTGTTGATAAGACTTGGGGGTTTTCTGGCAGGTCTAACGTGTATCAACAAAAATATCCTCCCAGTAGTGTAAACTGGGAGTCCTCCTGCTCTTCTGGCTTGTGCCATTTGGGAGACCAGTTTAAGCTACTCGAGAGTTTTGAAGCCAGTATGGGATGTATTTCCTGAGCAAGGGGGAATCTGGTTGCAATGGCCCAGTTCTGCTGCTAACTCAAAGCACAGACAAAACCAACTCCTGCTCTACCCATCCTCACCTGGAGGGCTAAATCAGCTGAAAAAATAATTAATTCAGAACTATTCATCTGGAGCCACACTTGACCAGTGTTTGTGCTGACGACCAAGCCAGAAAAAAGGCAGCTGAAGTAGGGAGAGGAACCCAGGGGAAGAGCTACTCTTGAGTACACCATGAACAGATCTTTTGAAGGTAATGAAAAGCATGGTGACGACCAGCATGTTTTCATATGTTCTTTGATCCCAGTTGAGATGCTTTTCTCTCTGTGCCATCCACATTACTCCATGAATGAGCTCTGGAAGACAAAAGGATGGCCCACTCTTGAGTTTGAAGAAGGGAAAACCACATACCAGCACGTAAGAGCAAGCCAGCAATTGGAGATGAATAGTCTGGTAGCTAATATTTTGTTCTTCATAGCTGGCAGGGGACTTGGAGACAGATGTGTCAAGTGCAGTGACAAATGAACTTGTGTTTTAAAGCCAATAGTGTCCTTTGCCTTCTTCTCATTCCTCTATACTATAGACTGTTGTCGCTTTAGGGGCACCTTCTCTTGAGCCTCTCCTTTCAGAATGACTGGACTTTAATATTATTCTATCACAAAGTGAGAGGAGGAGATAGTGATACGTGTCCCATCCATATGCCATTTCCCACAAGGTCTAGAAAAGATCCTCATATTTATTTTATGATCAGCGGGTCATTCATCTATATCTGCTTTGAAGCCAGCGTAGACTTTTTGCCAATCACTAATAGAAACTAAATAAACACAGCCAAACAGTGTCATCTATCTGTGCGGTGAGTAATTATGAGGGATTCCTCTTTAAATAGATGCTTAAGTAAATATAGAAATATCGTTTTACAAACGCTGGCTCAGGAAGAGATGCTGGGGAATTACAAAGCAGGGACACCTCACTTACATATGTACATATCTAAATGCAAATGGGACCCTACGCTGTTAGGGAGCACACAGCAAAAGGGATTTATTTTGGCTTTTACAGTCACGTGTGTGCTGTCTTCAGTGCTCAAGATGGAAAAGTACTTTTCCTGTTTCCAAAGCTTCATTCATAAAAAAAATGACCTTTTCATTGAATGTTTTCGTTCTGGTATGTGATGCTATTTCACAGGGAGGCTGTTGAGGGACTGTTTCATGGAATACGTTATGAGTTTGTGCAACGTGATGGAGGGTTATAAAACAGCTGTATGTCCCTTCTATACTCTCTATACATTAATGACCCCATAGGACTGAGCCCAAAGCACTGGGTGTTCTGGCTGACACGAGTTATATCTGCTCTGCCCAATTCAATCTTCCCTCCCTGTCACTGGGATGAGGTATTGAGCCTCGTCTCTGCTCCTGCAACATCAAGCTGGGCTGTGGGTCAAGACGTGGACACTTCTCCATGCCACGTGGAGACATGTGCTGCCTGTAATGCTGGAACTTCAATATTAAGGATGGTTTGGTTTGGGAAGTTCAGCTCTCAGTGGACAAAACTCAATTAACTGAGGGAAGGAGAACTTGGGAAGGGGAAGAAAAGGGTTTCAAATCCCTCCATGATCTTCTGCAGATGGGACAAGTGGCTAGTGACTCCCATTGCCACCTGCCAGCATAGGACCCTGATGGCTCACCTGAGTTCTACTGAAAGATTTATCTCCTGGATGAGTAATGGAGGTGGGAATATTAAGGTGATGATGTTGAGATGCACAGGCAAGAGGAAGAGTGTGGCACCCAGAACCACTGCTGGGCAGGAAACCAGGGCACCCAACTCTGGAAAAAGAAGGGAACAGGTCCCCACCGTAGGCAGGTGAAGGGATGCACTTAGAACATCTGGGGTTTGAGCACTGAATGTTGTATGTCCACCACTTGTTGTTCTTCTCATCCGCTCCGCAGCCCCATCCCTTCAACCCCTGCCCTCCCCTTATGGGAGGAGGATATCATGGATAAAACTCTTGAACCAGAAAGGAAGGAAAATGCAGACCTTTTGCAACGTCGCTGCCATTGCATGAAAATGAGTTGGGGAGGAGGCCAGGAGTCAGGATTCCTGGGACTCGCAGCCACGCGGAGCGAGACAGCAATGGGACACAGGCCTTTGAAAGAGGACGTCCCTCCTTCTCCAGCCCTGAGCAGCTCTCAGCTCAGCAGGACAATGTGGCAAAAAGCCATATCATTGTTTGCTCTCTATCAAACGGGGCCACGGCACCACTTTTTTGGGGAAAAGGCTGCTTTCTGACTGCCTGCAGCCGCTCAGACAGAGCTGTGGCCAGGGACATGGGGTAGGTACAGCCCAAATGGTAGCCAGCAGGTCAAGGGAGGGGATTCTGCCCCACTACTCTGTCCTGGGGAACCCCCCCCCCCCTTTGGCACTGCCTCCAGCTCTGGGGCCACCAACAGCAGAAGGACATGGACCTGTTGGAGCAGGGCCAGAGGAGGCCACAGAGGTGCTGGGAGGGCTGGAGCCCCTCTGCTGTGAGGACAGGCTGAGAGAGGTGGGGGGGTTCAGCCTGGAGAAGAGAAGGCTCCAGGGAGAACTTTAGAGCCTCTTCCAGTCCCTCAAGGGGCTCCAGGAAAGCTGGGGAGGGACTCTTGATCAGGGAGGGGAGCCATAGGATGATGGGGAATGGTTTTAGGCTGAAAGAGGGGAAATTGAGATGAGATGTGGGGAAGAAGTTCTTTGGTGTGAGGGTGGTGAGAGCCTGGCCCAGGTTGCCCAGAGAAACTGTGGCTGCCCCATCCCTGGAGGGGTTCAAGGGCAATGGGGCTTTGAGCAACCTGGTCTGGTGGGAGGTGTCCCTGCCCAGGGCAGGGGGTTGGAACAAGATGTCCTTTAAAGAACCTTCCAACCCAAACTGTTCTTTGATTCTATGAAACAGCTTGTCCCAGCTGGGCAGTGGCACCATCTCTCCCTGTGCTGCTTCAGGTGACGCGGGATGTTTTTGTGGGTCCCAAAATCAATCCTCATGGAGCTGCAGCACATCACTGTCTTCTTCCTTGACCCTGGTGTTTCACTTGGACCTTGCAGCTCCCACCAAGGGTGACTCACCCACACTATGGTGGACATCAAGGAGAAGGATAGGAATTGCCCTCTGGAGGGATTTGCCTCCTCTGAGACCCTGAAAAGAGCCTAGGTGACTTTAGACGAGAAATCAGCTTTTTTCTGGCCAAAGTTAGGTAAATGGCCCAAACTGGTAAGTACCAATAGTGACATTGGTTGAAATAATGAATGTCAAATGGTCTTTGAGTTAATTGAGCTTTTCTTACCCAGCCTAGAGACAGAAGATGCTGGAACAGAAGCACACACTGCCCTCAGGGGTGCGTATAATGGCATGGGATTTCTGTACGTTACAGCATTCCTTTAAAACCATGTCATCTAATGACAGACTTTCTTCTCTTTGTTTGGGGAGAGGGAGAGAGAAATTAGCTTTGTTATACAATTTCCTGGCTCTCAGCTATTCCTCATTTTATTCTTCAGATAGATGCACGCCATTGAATGAAAACACATTGTCTGTAAATAAATAAAAATATATATGTATATACATGTTCTGCTTGGTGGTACCCACCTTTTTGAGAGTCTTGGAGGAGTAACCGTGTGCCTCTGGACTCCATCCTTGGAGAAAGAACTTCTGAGGAACCTGTTAGTAAGCAAAGTTACAGACTGGTAAACTGAGGCAGGAGGTTGGCCCTGTTTAAAGAAGGGACTTA
>BJBW01012481.1:33219-62874 GCA_004320125.1 Scolopax mira | reverse complement strand
AGCCCTCTTACTGAGAACCAACTGGAGTTAACAGCTCTTTCCCACACCAGTCACAGGCCACTCTGCCTGTGTCCAAACCACAAGGACAGGTTTGATCAGGAGATGGGCAACTGAGAAATTACAGAAACCTTCAAACCTATTTGTCTGTCCCCAAGTAAGTTCTGGTTTATGTTCAGCCAGAAGATTTAGAAAATTTTCATCGCACTGCTACTGCATCTCTGCTAAAACTAAAGGAAAATGGCATGTATCACGTTTAGTCTAATCAGCAAGAGCCAATGACCCCTACTAGCCTGTTAAGGGGAGGACTGTCACTTGTGATAGTGAGTCTTGCTGATGGTCACATCTCTTGTCTTTATGGGCATTGTCCTACATATAACCAGGTCCTCAGTTATCCTTCCCCCACGGCAGTTCCCAGTCTCACCATGAAGCTCACAGCTTATATCCCCTGCTGTCCTGTATCTGCAGTTGTGGCTGTTTACAGAAGCCATTTGCATGGTCGATCTTTACAGGTATTATTGCAATTATCATGCCATGCATAAGGGTGGGAATACAAAAGTATTTGACAACAAACACATCTTTAATTCAGAAATATTTCAGGTGATAACTTACTCTAAAATTTAAAGAGTGGATGGGAAGACAGACCATCTTTAAACAGCATAAAATTGAACACTCAGAAACGTGAACAAGCCTTTGCTTTTCACGTCCTGAATTTTTTGGGTTTTTTGAAGCAGTGGAAGAAGGCAGTAACTGTATGGCTATGATTTTGCTTTGGTTTACCTTGTGTCTCACTTTCAACCCAAGAGTTAATTTTTATTCTGGCAGCTTCAACAGCACCATGAAAGTCCACTGTTTGCAGCATTGCTCCATACAGTTCCTTAGTGCACATTAGAAATTGCTGTAAAGCAAAATGAAGATTATGCACTGGTCAAATCTGTTATGTATTTATTCCTGTTGATTCCATAAGGCAAAATTTCATTTTGGAACCATCTACTATCTGAAGTTTATTCTTTGAAGAAGAAATAATTATCCTATTACATAAGCAAGAAAATAAATAAGTAAAAAGACAGAAGAAAGAGTCTTCCCATGGAAAACTGCATACCTGAGATTCAGATAAAAATAAAAAATTACGGAAGATGCAGAATGTGTTGTCTAATATCCAACTCATTCCAAAATATCCAAATCATTCAACAGAAATAATTGACAGAAAAGCAAGGATGTGACTAGCAAGTTATCCACACTAGGTAGTCTAGAGATCACTTTGTCATTCGGTACAAAAGGAGCAAGAATTTCAGCACAGAAGCCCTAAGCATGACACTGTGTAATATCTCCCGTGACAAGCCCTCTCTAAGCTTACTGCTCTGCCACTTGCAAGTCTAGAAATATTTGACACAGAGCTCAAATAGGCCATTTTTAACTATAGTCACACCTCTGGCTGAGTGTAGACATGTGCCAAAAGTGAACAGACTCCTGCTTTATTTTTGCTCTGTGGCCATTGATATCCACAAGGTGAGGGTTTTTTTTAAATAGAAGAATTGAAAGCTGACACTCTTGTCTCTTTCCCACCAGCCCCAAGAGATTCAGCTCCGAGCAGCATATCAAGTGCTCCAAAATACACACGAGAGGGACAACAGTGAGGCTCACAGTTACAGAGAAGTTTCAGCTCAGGGCCACAGGAGCAGCAGATACAGGTAACTTACCTGACGGAGTTCAAATCCTTGTTGTAAAAAGAGGTTGTTGGCCAGGGTTAAAACATAGCTTTCACCAAGGTTTTGTAGTTGTAAAAGCAGTGTCTGGAATGCTTTATGGTTAAGGTCCCCATCCTTGTTACACTGGGAATAATACAAACACAACAATTATAACGATTCTTCCATATAGCTTTGGTTGTTAATTTGCATCCTAAATAGATTACGCTATAGGACTAACTCCTGCTGCGTTGATTTTTAAATCCAGCTACTAGTCTAAGCTTCGTTGCCTGATCCTCCTGCAGGTGAGAACACTGAAGGCTTTGGGATTGACTTCATGGAAGACTTGGCCCTTAATAAAACACCACCTTGTATCAGGCTTTCCCTAGTGGATTAGGCAGGCTCTGTGCGTGGGATCTTGACTCCCTCCAGTGGCAGACTCAAGTCCTTTATACCCAGTAACCTACCCTGAGTGCAGAAAGTGCTCCACTGCTCCCCACCCAAGGACCTACCTGTGAGAGGGAAGGCTGTCTCTCCTGGCTTGGTTCTGGCTCCATTGCTGGGGCTGTGCTCTCAAGGTCAGATCCAAGGCTTGTTCTGCCTGCAGCTTTCCCCACATGGAGCACCTGCAGTTGAAGGTGTCAAATTATGGCCACTGTAACTGCGATAAAAGCATTTCCCTTCTTTAAAAGATTTCCAGTGCTGTCCCGCATAAATGGTGTAGATTTATGTAAGGTATTTTCTCAGCTTCAGTCAGGCTGAAATGACAGGCTTGAAATTGTTCATATATTAATGTCCAAATTCACATTTCTGTATTAGCAAACCAAGAAGAACTTACACTTTATCTCTCAGAGTGTTACTCTCCACTACCTCAATGTTTACATTTGATTTGTATTTTTATTGCCTCGGGTACCTTAAATTTCAAAACAAAAGGTTCCTTCAGGCAAAGACATTAAAAAGGTTTTTTTTTAAAAAAAAAAAAACAACAAAACTGGCTTTTGCAATCACTCTTAAACTTTGCATCAGCTTAGGAAATACACCAAAACACCAGTACCCTCAATGGAAACCAGCCTTTGTTTCTAATGTGCAAATATATTGCTGAAAAATTTCCACCAGCTTTTCCATTATAGTAATGTTGCATCATACATAGACTTAATCTTTTTTATTGAGGATACTGGATCCCCATTGCTTTCCTAAAATAAGCAAGAGTCCCCGTGTATTGGGTCTATCTGGCAAGGTTATGGGAGCCAGGAGAGGGGGCTGCAGGCCCCTGGCCTCTGTGCAAAAAGACTAGGCACTGTCCCCATGTCGAACAGAGCTGGTTCCAGCCAACTCCAAAATGAGTTGAGTCTGGTTTGCTATGACAGTAACTGGTGAGTGATTTCTCTGTCCTTACCACAACCCACAGGCTTTTATTACCCTGTTTTTGCTCCCTGTCCTTGTTGAAGAGGGAGAGTGAGAGAGTGGCTGGGTGGGCACCTGGCAGCCACCAGCCAAGGTCAACCCACCACATCCAGGCAACCTCGTGAGGAGGGCATGTCTATCTTGGCTGTGGGTGACCTGCAGTTAGACTGGGCAGTGATAGGATACGATGAGTGAAACTCTACCAGTACAGAGCCAGCTACTGACAACAACCTCTGCCTTAGGATTACTCATCTTTTACCATTCATGGGCACAAACAAGAAAAGAAAAGTTGTCGAAAAGAGAACTTGCACTGCTGAGAGTAAAAGTGCAGCGATCAGAGGGGTGACCTTCTTCATCCCACCCCTGCCCACCTGTGTCCCTGTGAGCTCTGCAGGTGAATCATTTTGACTCTTGAATGCCGTAAGTGTTAAGTGAGCTAATGCTTCCAGCCACCCAGGTGTGATCACTTTGGGTTTCTGCAACTCTCCCCGCAACCCACTCAGACTCACACTTACAGGATTCTCATTGCAATCATGAGAAGCAGCGCCTTCCCATAAGTTTGAAACAAAGTCTGGTATTCTAGCAGAAGGCTGGGGGAAAGCCATAATGCCCCTCTGAGGTGTGTCACTTCCTCTCATTCAGCTCTTGCTCCATGCTCCTGAGCCTGCATGGGGGCATGGTGTGACTCTCACAAGCAGATGGCAAGGATCATAGTGCACCGAGCATCACTGTGAAGGCAGCACCTGTGCTTGTATTTGTGCTTGTTTCCTATGAGACCCTGGCACACGTGTTGTGCTAGGATGCCCAACATTTCCATTAAGCAAACAGCAAGCAACGTGGAAGCATTTCAGCACATTTCATTAATACTCACTTCTTCTATCTGAGCAGCAGTGTTGTTTTTTGCACCTAAATGGACCAGGGCCAGGGCAACAGAGATGCTCATTGGAGAGAAGACGATGTTTGTGTCCTCTGCATTTCTGTTGAGCTTATTGTAGAGGTCAAGGCAAAACTCAGTAATTGGTCTAGAAATGGAGCCCATCATGAAGCAGCTGCTGACTGGGAGCACAAAAGAAAGAAGAAATTTAATGCAGATTGTTGAGTAGCTACATCACATCTGTCTGCCCCGAGATTGTCCCATAGCTGGTTGCTAAATAGTAGAAGTTTGCTAAATTCTGACAGTTTGAAACAGCTAACCTTGCACACATTTGTTGGTCCATGCTGCACAGCAGGAGCAAGGACACAACGGATCCAGAAAAGGGACCCATGCTCAAAACATACGTGAATTCCTCAGAAAGTGCCATTTTTCTGTCTTATCTCATCATGTACCTTATTTCAGATCTTGCTATTGAAATCAGTCAACTGTGGATTAACATTTTCCTTCTCCAAACTGGTTTAACGTATACAGTCATGTCAACTCTTTCCTCTTGTAACAACATATGATTAATGACAGAAACTTAGTGACAGAAACTACACCTGCGTATGACCATGTCTGGTAACCAGAGCTGCGTTATAAGAGTTTCAAAGAATAGGTTTATAAAACCAAAATCACCATTAATTAAATATTTTCATATATGAAAAAGGGTCATTAACAGCTATAGAGACTGAACTACATATGGAAACATGAACAGTTGAAATACTTTTTCCCTCCTCATGAGTTTTCCAGGAGTCACAGATTCAGACAGGATACATAATTAAAATTTACAAACTAAGCAATATCTCAATAGCCCTGAAAAGAAGTCTGTAAGTTCCTGCTCAATGATACAGCAAGATTTGTGTCACTCCTTTCTTTTATACTAGAAACATAACAGTTTAATACCTTTCCCATGGGTCATTTATATTAATCCACTCCACTAAGAACAAGTTGGGACCAAGTTCCGGCTTGGTGCTTGCAAGCAGGAGGACAAAAAACCCATATACAGAGAGAAGTCCCTCATGTCTCCTGCCCACAGATCTGGCTGGCTCTGGCTTTCAACCTGCATCGGGACAAGAGTGGGTTTAGCCATTACCAAGTTGCCAGAGGCTCTTCCTTTTGAGAAGATGGGTGAGTGCACAGCCAGGTGGTTACTCCATAGAACTTCTGCTGTGTCATGGCCTTCTTTATCAGCCCTGTGCCACCTGAATGCTGCAGCCTGCAAGACCAGGTTGTGTGATGGGTTCCAGCCTGTGTCACCAGAAGGCTAAGGGTGGGGAGAGGCAGCTGCAAAGCTGGACTTCAGGATCTTTCATCATCAGAGCCCTTGTACAGCCTGCCCTGGACTATTGGTGACCAGCAGACACTTTAAGAGAGGTTTAGAGCCTTCTTGGGAAGGGACATCCATCCCCTCCCAGCCAATGCTCCTCTGCCACCCCATTCTCCCATGGAGGCCCCAGTTCTTCTACACAGCCACAGTGCCCCCTCACAGAGATCCTGCCCTTCACAGACCCTTCTTTACTCTAAGAGCTACTCAAAATATCTTGCATTGCCCTCATGGATGCAGAGTGCACGCTGCCTCTCACTCAGCCATGAATCAGACAGAAACTTTGCACAAGAAGCTGGGTCTCAAGTGCCAGAAGAAGTTATCAGGGCACAGGGAGCTTCTGTGGCTCAGCTGAGATGCAGCATTTGTCTCTGCAAACCATCTTAGCCCGTAGCACGTGCCAGGCAATGGCAATGAGTGGGGCCCACAAGAAATTAGATTTAGCCTCAGACTACTGCTTAGAAGAGCTGAAAAGTCAAGTCTCTGACTATATGAAGGTGCCACATGTGGCAAATGCAGTCATTTCTTGCCTTTTGACTAGCGTGAAAAGGACAGCAATAATCCATGCTTCATTGTGTTTCTGACTGACGCTCTGTGGAAACAATGCATGAGACTGAAAGAAAAAGTTCATTTATGTTTCATACTGAGGCATCTGTTTTACACTGAAGTCCAGAAACACTTCACATGAAGACCTAGTACAAATGGGCAAACAAATACCCAACAGATTTTCTGAACAAACAAATTAAAGATGAGTTATATCTCATTAAGTCTGAAGACAGCTGTTCTAGCTCTACTGTTTGTGTCTTTGTATGAAACACAGGTTTCATCTTCTTTCTAATAACACAGTCATCTTACCACAAGATAAATAATCATTTTTTCTCCCTTCCACCCTCATTACCTGCTATCCTGAACCCTCTGAAAACAAAACTCAGTGCTTCTGCAGTGTTGAAGTTTGTATTGCTCCCCTTCCACGCCCCTTGAGAGATCTGAAAGGAAGCTGTGAAATTGTTCACAGTGAATGTAGGTCATGAGGTGTATTGTAGGTGTGTCCAGACCTCAGAACAAGTCAAGGAGAAAAAAAGAGTTAATAAACTTCCTCGGGAGGAAAGAGTCACCTCCACCCCACCCTGCAGGGAGAGGAAGGACTGCCAAGTTGGAGGGAGAAGCCAGGAGCTGGGAACAGGTTTTAAAAACCAAAGGAGGGGGCCACTCCTTTAGAAAAAGCAGCAGGCTGTCCTCAGGGTGATGTCCAGGTGCAAACACTGTGGCCAACTCCATAGTTTTGTGAGTGAGAACTATTTAGAGAACTGTCTTGGAAAGCCACACCCCCCAAAGCAAGGGATAGGAGGTGTGGGCTGGTGGAGGAACTTTCTTACTGCAGAATGAAAGGATTTAATGAAATTTCTTGATCTAAATTGGGGTTGGCACAAGTGTATGAGCCATCTGTGTAATCAGTGTAATCATTCAATCAGTGAGAGTTTTGGAGTTACTGCAAGGACAGTGGAGTTTGGAGAACACCTACATGATAGACAACAAATGGTTATGTTACTTTTCAAAGATCTTGGCGTGGTAAGAGAAGATACAAGATCAAAAGGAGTGTTCCAGGAAGATCACAGCTGCCTTTCTGCACTAGCCAAAGTGTCTGCACTGAGCATTAGTAACAGTGCAGAGCCAGCAACCAGGGCTGGGGCTTTACAGCTGCTGAAGGGAGATGCTTTGCATGATGGTTTAGCAGCTTTTAACATAGACTGGCAGATGGAAACTGCTGGTGCTGTTACATGTGAGCAAGAAGCTACCGGGGGAGAAGAGCTTCCTTCAGAAGAAACCTTGTAACCACAGACCTTGTAAAGATGACAAACTTCTTCCATAGCTATATGAAATGAAGGACACTCCTTTTCTATAACTATTCATGATCTGTTCTCTCCTTACAGTTTGTGTTTGGCTAAGGGCAGATGAAATCAAGATAAAAACTTTCAAAGAATAAAAAGCTGTGCTCAAAGCTATCTTAACTAATAGGTGTATTAGATTACGTTATGCAGTCAACAGGAGGTGGCAGTAAATAAAGAGGGGAGGCTAAGAGAGTTGTAGCCTTGTTTTTAAGGTAATTCTATATTTAATACAAGGTAAAGCAAGAAAGAACCTGTTTTCCCTGATGCCACATGATAATTCTCATTGCATGTTTTGCTTATTCAATCTGCCTGCCATTAAGGTGCTTCAGTGCACATTAATTTCTCATACATAAAAGAAGACAGAATTGGCAGAAATGACATGTGTCTGTCCTAGAAAAGGAGCACATGCAAGATAATACTGTCTCCTCACATGAAAAATCTATGACTGGTAGAAGTGACTTTCTTATTTTTCATGACCATTCATACAAAAAGAAATTCCCAAATGTTTCTGTGCTGATTGGGAGCGAAAAGAACAAACAGCACATAAGAAAAATGAAAATTCCTACACCACAAAAACTCCAATCACAAAAGTAACATGGTTTAAATTAAATACCAATACATTTCAATACAAAATAGGGGAAACATTACCAAGTTCATTTTCTGAACAGCTGAGCCTCTCAGGTTACTACTTTTATGCCAGAACGGGCTTCTTCAGATTGCTTGTATTCTTTTGCATCCGTACCTCCAGGATGTGTATTTTCTACCTCTTTCTAGGCCAATTATTCCTGCATAAACAGGCATGGATGTACATTGGCCTGTTACAGGCTGTACAGTGGAAAATGATTTGCTGTGCCTGAGTGCAGCTGCACAGGCTTCTCAGCAAGCTTTTAAACATCCTTGCACAAACCCAAGAGCTAATACATTGCTAGTGAAGCCTAGCATCCCCACTAACAAAACAAAATCTGAATACTACTCCACCCTTCCTATTTCATATAAGCACGTAAACAATCCCCTGGCAGCAGGGATCAGGGTACAGGAGAAACACTTAAGCACCCAGTCAAAGAACTGCATGCCCTCTCTCTTCTGGAGAAAATTTCAAGACTTTTTCTTGCTGCATAGAAATTTGAGTAAAGAATGGAAATTAATTTGTATCTCCCCCTTTGTGGGTGAATTTTCCCAGGTCATCAGCACCCCCACTTCATGTGAAGCCCATTCTACCAGAGTGGATGCTCTGAAAGAGCCTGCCCTTCAGCACTTTTGGAAAAACGGGCAGAAAAGCATCTGCTTTCTGGAATGAGCCATTGAGCTGATCTGTCCTGTGGCAAGGAGAGCTTTCTGGATAGGCACAGAGGTCCTGGGGAAATTTCAGATTCCAAAGTCTGTGAAATATAAGCAAGAACCTTTAGATTCATAGCTTTGGACATGTGTTCCTAAATTCCATGTCTGCATCCCACGGAAGACCAGATCCCTTTGTGTGAGCTCTTGAGCCACCTGAATTTCAGCAGTGTGTTTCACTGACAGCAGCCTGTAAAGGTATCTCCCTCTCTGTCCCATCTGTAAACACAATGTTCACTTTACCAACATGTAAACTACTAACACACAAGTTATTTTGGAAGGAAAAAAAAAACAAAAAACAAACGAAGAATTGTTTACCTTCTTGCCCGAAGAGGTTAAATGAAGAGCACAACAGCTGAGCTCTGGAGCACGTTCCTGTGAATACTGAATTACACAAATCTCCCACTCTCTTGTGGGAAAGTTCAGCCTCTAACCAATTGTTGATAATAGCAGCATGTTGCAACTTAATGCAAATGCCATCAACATGAAGTTTCCTGCAAAGACTGGGAGACCTGTATCTACCAATAAGCTAATAGCATGTTTCTCAAAGCTGTACAACGAGTTTGGTGGGCAATATCTGCTGGCAACGACTCCCGATTGCAAAGCCAAGTCACCCTCAGCTGGAAAACCCTGCAGATCCTTGGCTGAGCTGCTGTGCATAGTTCCTTTCAAATCTGACAGGGTCTGGCCCGAGCAGAGGGGTGTGCAGGGTTCATGCCAGGATTCAGAGAAGCCTTGTTTGGAGTTGAGTTTGCTTGCAGAGAGAGAGCAAAGGAATGGGAAATTCATGAGCTTTATGTTGCCTGCAGCCATCTCTCTCTCTCTTGCAGGTAAGAAGTCAGCTTTATGCGTATGGAAGGAGCTTAATTAGAGAAGGGAAGAAGTATTTCCTTGAACTGTAACAGGAATCCCCAGCCAGGGGGTATTCTTTTAAATCATTGGAGTTAAAAATAAAAAGGCAGCCAGGAGTGGCTGATTACATAGGCTGTGTCTCCAGCATAAAGTGAGATGGAAGTAAAGAGATGGGAAGCATGGAGCTGCATCAACACAGTGTTTGATCTCCCTTAATCAGCACCTCTGAGCTCAGGTGCAAAACTGGGTTGTGGCAGCTGGACTCAGGGGTCAAAATGAAGTCCTCTAGGATTGTATGTGTCGTTGCCACCCTGAAAATTCTCAGCCTTTCCTTTCTCATGTCTTCTTTCTTCCTACAAAGCATAAAGCTGGCTTCAGATTCATAGGATATTTGAGGGATCAGATATGGTGAGGGGACAAAGGAGGAAAGAGGTAGAAGATCTCCCAGCACCATCTTGCTCTTCCCACACTTTCCTTCTAGTGCTGAAGCTGGACCACCCTCTTCCTCAGGCACAGCTCCCACCAGCTTTGCTGATAACCAGGTTATCAGCCCAGTTACCCAGGGTCCAGTGCTCCAGTGCCCATCCAAAAAGAGGGATTTGTAAACAATGCAAGACACAATGTTAAAATGAGTGTTCTTCTTACCCTTATTCTTTTCCTTGCTTTTTGGCTTCAATTTGCCATTCACTTCTTTTTTTCTGTTTTTCCTTCCTGCATGTTTCCATAGCATTCCTTAGTCTTCCTCTCAGTTCTGTCTCTGTTTTTCTTTGTTTATTTATTTATTTATTTATTTATGCACATTACCTTACCATGTATCTTTTATTCTTCATCTTTTATGAGTCCTAGTCTCTTCTCAGCAACAGTCTTAAATATTTTGAGTACCTTTCAAGTATCTCCTTCTTCAAATCTCTGTGCTTTCTCCTTCCCTCCTATATATTAAGATCATTTCTTCACTGATTTATTTTGCTTGCTCTATACATTCTCTCTCAGAACTCCCTTGACATCAGTTGAACTGCTTTGCCGCAAGAAATGTCAATGTATGTGCAAATTCTGTCTTTTCTAGGCCCATAGGATAGTATACTTGGGCTTCAAAACTGTATTCCTTTTCCAGTGGGGCCAATTGGCTCTGCACAGCATTTCTCAAGTTTCAAAGCCAAACTGCTCCTCCCCACAAACAACTTTGGTCTCCACAAGACATTAAGACGTATCGCTTCTCTTCTGCAAAACGCTGGAAGCAGGAAGTGGGCAATGACTGTGCGTCTGAGCAAGTGATGAGATGACTAGACACACAACACTGCAGTATGCAACTGCCTGCAAAAGCCAGCCACAGCTTGTTTCTTCCCGTCAGGGCCATCACCCACCACTGGATAGCAAGGCTCTGTTGAAAGGTGAGGTGGAGCAGCTTGGTGATCTGAGCAAGTCCTCAGCTATGTTGACTTTCTCCACCATAACCAACGCCTTTCAGCATGCAGGTGTTCCTCTATGCAAGCTCCCACACACGTTTTCCCATGTCCTCCCATGCAACTTCTTGCCCAAGACCCAGAGGCCACCACGGGTGGAACCGAGCAATAGACAGTAACAGCATTTCTCACACCAGCAGGAGCTTTACTGACACTTCTCCCTCACGTGCCATAAGACGGACAGGTTTCATACCAGGACTGGTAGAGAGAAGAGGCAGAAGTGAAAAGTAGAACTCAGCTTTTCATGATCTGTTTATAAATGACCAATACATGAGTTTGCCTTCTGTAGACTGAGACAGTTTTGTATCTCTAACATCTGCTTGCCTTGCACAGGCTGGGATACCTCGGCATTAGTCATGAGGTGGAGAAAGATGGGCCCCACCCTAGGGCAATGATTCCCTCTGCTCTCATGGGATAACCCTCCCTGGCAAAGCCATGACAAGGAACTCTCTGAGAAGACAAGCTTACGTCGGTATGTGTGGATGTGCTAAGAGCACCGATCAGCATTTGAACCAAGTATGAGCTGCACTGAATGAAGACTGGCTCCTGGACTGGAGTGTTTTCAGAACCTGAAAAAGCTAAGTAAGTGAAGTCTGAGCTTTTTCCCTTCAGGAAGTCTCACCCAGGAAGCAAAAGAGGGATAGGGCTATCTGCTAGAGGTTTTCATCAGTCTAGCAGACCAGCACAGGAGTAGCAATAAGTGTTATGAGGCCTTCTGGACAGCCGGAACCACCTGACCAAGGGTCACTGGCCAAACAAACAAACCACACAGACCACAAGCAACTGCTCTATCTTGCCTATGCAGTTGCCTGTGCAGCTGCTTAGTCAGTCATCAACCCCGTGTGCCCATCTCCTACAGGAGAACCAGTAGAAACCACAGTGACGACAGCTCTGGATGACGCTGACACCAGCCTCTAAAACAGACCAGGCAATGGTGGGGCATATAAAAAATTTCCCAGACATTCAGCTATCACTGAAATTACTGAGCTGGTAAAGATCTTTGAAGACAATTCCTTTTTAAACAGGGTGGGTTGCAAAATAATTGATATATTTTGCATTCTTCTGACTCCTATCCATGTATCAGAACACCTGATGCATATCAGCAAAGACCCCCAGAGGTCTACAGGGTCTCATGTCCCATTGTTTTTGGTGGAACTTAGTCTGTTCAGTACCTTCAAACATATGGGCCAATGACTCCAGTTAACCCTCTGAACATTAACCTCTAAAACATTAAAATGTTTTAGAGCCCATTAGAGGTCCACAGAGGGAAGGAAAATGGTAAAACCACTGAATCATTGTGGCCAAAGGCTTCTCGTGGTTTGGCAAGGTCAAGAATTGAAACAGAACTCCTGCCTACAAATTCACAATAACCACCATGCTGTCCTCTGGTGTTAGAAGAGATATATGCATATTAGGGATTGCATATTCCCATTTAGAAATCACTTTCCAGTTTCTTTCAGACCAAGAGGACCAAGAGCACCAAGAGGAATTCTCAAGCAAAATGCTCCCCTTTTTTTAAGATACATAATTAAATTCTCATATAATGTGATCAGCTAGTAACATAATCCTTACAGGGAACTATTATCATGTGGTCTAGAAGAGCAAACCAGACATTGATTTAGTCTTTTATTTTGTGGCCTAAGTGAACCTGTTTGATTTCAATTTCTATCATTTATTGGAGGTCAAGAGTGAGCACTGTCAGCAAACATACAAGTGTGAACACACACAGACTGACACTGGAGGTATTGCAGACATTTGACATGGGTTTTATAGTGCTTTATTCTGAACAGTAATTAGGTAAACCAGTACTGAACATATGCAGCAGGCAGTCCTTAGACAGAAATGAAATCTGATTACCATGATTTCATATGGAATTTGGAGACTGGTAATTACAATGTTAATCTCACACAAGTTGCAGTCCTTATTTCTTTTTCATGCCTCAGATGTTTAGTAATTGTATGGAGTCTCCTTAATGCTGAATCCAGAACTAGAAACAACAGATAATTTGTGCTTGAAAAGTGTGGCACTTCCAGTATTAATCCAACAGATTTCTTTCCTAGAATTGCATGATGTTCTTTTCTCTCAGGATATATGTAGAATAGGGCTTCCATGGAGAAGAGTCCAACCTCCACAATCTATGAACTGGCGTAGCTCACGCTGAAAAGTCTTCTGGGTATACATTTTGTCACCATGATTATTACCTCTTGCATCCATAGGTGTCAGTGCAGCTGCTGCTCAACGGGTGCAAACTCTGATGCTCACCTGAACTGTCTAGCCACGCTGCAGAACCTGGGCACCATTCCACTGAGCAACAGCAAGGTCCAGTAGGGCACCCTGGACCACCAGCATGTAGCCAGGTACAAAGGGAGGGCTGTCACACCACATGTCCATATTTTCCCCTTCTGGGCAGTAGGAATCCACAGAGCGTGGGTCACAAGGGAGAGTGGTTTGGCTGGGGAGCAGGAATGTAGACCCCTTTCCAACTCCCAGTCTAATAAAACCAGGCTCTCGGTTCCCTTCCTTTCGGGGAAAAGGTGTGACAGAGGAACAAAATACACTTGTTTCTGAGGTTGGGATTCTTCTCAGTAAAATACAATGTGTTCTTCTTCTACGCTGGGAATCCTTCAGCTTAAGGGGATGAAGAAAAAGGAGATAAACTAGTTCTGCTGCATATGTAGAGTACCTCATGTTACCCAGCTGATATATGAACCTCTTAGATTTCCTTTCAAAGGTGATAGTCAGGATGCCAAGCTTTACAGGAACATGCACCACCATAAATGTAATTGTGCTTTTTCATAATGAATGTGCCCTGCTTAAGGGGAACAGAATCGGCCTGAAAGAATGACGTTGCGAGTTTTGTTGTGCCTAAACAAAAAGATAAATGGGTGGTCAGCTTTAAATTCATCTTTGTGCTGCAGAATCCGATATCCTGGTACCTCTCGGGACTCTCCACCTTGTTCATTTACTTCCAAGGAGACTTTATGGATGATCTTCGACAAAACCACACCTTTGGTCTCACACATTTCAGAGAAATCCGATGAGCTCTCATCAAAGACATTTGTCATGCCCAGGCTTTCTAGAAGTGGTTTCAGGTCATAATTGCCTTCCACGCTGAACTTTGGAAGAAATACATTCACTTTGGTGTTGGCCATCATGCTTGGATTGGTCCACTGTAATAATGTCTCAGGGGTGAGCGCCTTTTCCAGCTGAAGACAGAAAGGAACAGAGGAAATTCATAAGCAGGTCCAAGGAAAGAGAGGAAAAAAAAAGGCCATTCCTGAATTTCCTGGCCCCCAAAAACAAAGCCCAAAAAGCTACTTTTTCTTTTGAATTCACAGCGGTAGCATTCAGGGCTAACACTCTCAGCTATATTGATGCAAGTATGATTTAATCCATATGAAGCAACGTCCATGAATGCACAGGCTCTGACTATTAGCCCCTTACAAGCTTTCGATAGACAATAACCTCAACAATCATAGGGTAGAACCTGAGAAAGACAGTTCCCACCCACCCAACTGGTGGATCCAAATGTCTTGATTCCTGACTCTACACAGTAATGAAATTACTGGTATCTAGGACAGAAAATAACTTCAAATCCAGAGCCTGATTCTCAATCAAATGTGCAGCTGTTTGAGCAACGTTTTAAAAACTACAGGGTGAGGAGGCAGAATTTGGGGCCACAACAAATTGGCATTAGGAATTGTTTCACTTGCGTTTTAAGATATGCGTGTTCTGTAATTTACTCGTACATACCAAGGTACCTTACAGCTGCAAGAGAGGAGTCTTTCTGCCTTGAAAATTTATGGCCAGTTACGGCAAATTAGAAAGGAGACTTGCATGATTCTCTGTCTCTTAATCCTTAAATTCTGAAGAGAGGTGAAAATATGTTCTATAATTTCTACAGAAAAATTGGTGCTTTTTAGGAAATACTTAGTCTTCTTCAAATTTTTGTACCATTGTACAAATGGTTCTTTTTCAGACAACTCTGCTCAAAATTAAAACCTAGAGAAGTGTGAGACCTTAGCAAAAAAAAAAAAAAATCACAAATACATGGCAATTGAAAAAAGTGAGGACACCAGAGTAAATAAAGTCAGCACTACTAAGTATCCAGTAAGTATGAGTTTAAGCACTTTGCTATGGCAAGAACAAAAATCTTTAAATTAAATTCAGGGTTGGGGGCCAGATTTTCAAATAGATGCAGATTCCTAAGGTGCACCATGGGCACCTTCTGCATTCCACACTACCTTCTGCGCAGGTCCTATCTAAAACAGTCTTGCTCACGACCTCACAGTTGGTCACAGTGGAAATGATGATGTCACAAATATGACATCAGGATAGAGATGCAGAACAAGAAGGTAAATTCACAGAAAACTTACTTTTTGTTTCTTCTACAAAGCATCTAAATAACAAAAACCTTCCATAAGCATATTGTAAGTGGGCTGTGTAGGAATCATCATACCAATTTTACTCTCACCTTTTCCAAGCCAGTGGTGTCATCTTCAATCTCTTTGGGCAGCAGAATGAGCATGCTTATATGCTTGTTAAGGCATGGAAGCTCGAGGATGGCAACATTTAATTCTTTTACATAGCCCAGGCAAAAAGTAGCTTCCAGATTCATCATTTGCACTGGTTTAGTTTCAGTCTGAAAAACATAGAGGAAACAATCTAGCATTCATTTTAATTCACAACTAAGATGGCAAGAGAGAAAAGCTTATAAGTTTGCATGTAAGTGTTCCATTGATTTACCATCAGAGAATCCTTTGGCTTTCACAGGTGATGAAACCAACTTTAAGAAACCCTTGCAGTAAAAGCTGGCTCTCTACAGTAGGCAGCTTTCCAAATTAAAATGGAACAGAAGTCTTAGTAAAACATCTTGGGGATGTGCCTTAAAAGAGAAATTTACCTAATAATGCTGGCTCTTCATGCCTATTTCACTGAGTGACACAAACTATATTGCCTAAACAGGGTACCATAGTGCCAGTAAGCGTACAGCACTGAGCACACCTCAATAGTGAAGGTCAAGCTGTTCATATGAGTAACTGATATTTTGGTTCAGGAGCTGAAATGGAAGAAGACATTTCAGGCTTACCTGAAGCCATGTGTCTTTGTTTTTTATGAATGAAAACAAAACAAACCAAAACAAAACTCTTTAATTCATAGGGAAATTTTACAAACTGTTCTGTTCAACTGGCAACTCATTTTAAAATTCAAATTCAGTAGAAAAATATTACTATAGGAAAACAAAAATTGAGATGTTT
This sequence comes from Scolopax mira, assembly GCA_004320125.1. Taxonomy (NCBI): domain Eukaryota; kingdom Metazoa; phylum Chordata; class Aves; order Charadriiformes; family Scolopacidae; genus Scolopax; species Scolopax mira. Next base: position 46,757 of record BJBW01012481.1, on the reverse strand, counting down.
CACTTCAAAAAATTTATTGTTTATTGTATAATTTTCAAAACTTTTTTAGATGAAACTGATGGCCGATGTGGCAATTTATTAATATTTTCAGTGAACCTGAAACTTCAACTTTTCTCATGCACACACACACACACATATATATATATATTTGGAGTATAATCTCTTTATCTCACAAAATGTTGCCCAGCTTTATATCTTGGTTTAAAGCTGCATAATATTGGTTACAGATTCTTGAAGGCAAAGCCATGGGTGCTGGACCCTCTTGGCCCTTGTGGCTAAGCAGGGCTGACATGCAGAGGGCTGCAGTCCTGTGTCCCAAGATTGATGAGTTGTCATCCCTGGTGAGGAAAGCACAGAGCCAGGCACCTAAGGAATCATGGAATCATGGAATTGTCAGAGTTGGAAGGGACCTCTAGAGATCATCTAGTCCAACTCCCCTGCTAAAGCAGGAACGCCCAGAGCACATCACTCAGGACTGCATCCAGGCGGGTCTTGAAGATCTCCAGAGAAGGTATACTCAAAGATACCTCATGAGTGTATATGTTTTGCTAGGTCTGCAACCATGAGAAATGCAATGTTTTGTGCTTTACCCCTGCTGTTTTTGGGATGTAGCCTCTGGTACAGGCTGCAATCTCTTGGAAGCAGCTACCCAAGAGAATGCGCATCCCCTTGTTGCAGGCAACAGAGGTTTCTGGTCACTTGTGCTCAGCTGCTGTTGTCTAAATATACTAACAGGACAGTCTGTTTTCACGCTAGGCCTTTGGAAGATGGATATGAAAACACCAGCAAAGTTTTAAAACAACATGACAAGCAAACTGGTTTAGGGATGCTCACAGCAGCATATGTAAAGAGCCTAAGAGTGCTATGGTAAAAACAAACATTTCTCACTTTCTCTTACTGAGATTTCCTTGGCTCAAAGTTTGCATTCTCCTGAGTGGAAACAGTACCCTATTTTTTTTTTTTTCAGAACTTACCTTGTTAACTTTAAAAGGACATTCTTTGATCTCTGCCTCCGGGAACTTCTTCATCCAGTTTGTGACAAAATAAGCTGCATTAACTAGGAGGATCTGAGTCTGGTCACTTACACTATCTTCACTCAAAATATTCTCCATTTTGCCTGTGAACAGGTTTAATCTGGTTGTTAGTACAACAATACATTATCAATTTCTTAATTGCTTCAGCTGAATAAGGAGACCACTGAATTAAAATATATGTGTCCTGCACCTCACCAATAGGAGATTTTAATTCTAATGGGAAATTTCAAAAAGAAGTACTTACTTAAAATTGCAGTTTAATGTTTGAAATGGGATTGCGGATCAAGACAGATCCTCCTTTTTTTTTTTCTTGGTTTATATAGCATGGAATCAAAAACATGTCTACTGCTTTTGTTTAGTCCCTTAAAAAAGGTACTGAATTTTCAGTGAAGTTCAACAGGTATAAGCAAAAAATCACTTGTCACTTGGAGAGCCAGGCTTGAAGGGAAGTTCTAGATTAGCTGCTAGTCATTTCTAGAGAGACACACGACAATAAAAAAAACCACAGCAACGACAAATACTGCTCTGATTACAGTTCATCACCAAATACTCCTACAGAGTTCAGAAAGAGCATGGAAATGTTGTCATCCCCTCCTTGCTCTGTTTTGGACCTGTTCAGGGACTGTCGTAAAGGACACCAAATCCAGAGCACTGGGAGGCAAGCCCTGCCTTCATGTCGAAATGGCACAGGCAGGGCAAGGTGCTTCCACAGGACCGTCTGTTCCCAGCCTGGGAAGGAGCAGACGTGACTCGTGAACCCACGTTTTCATATTCGTACCACACGAGGGCAACTGGCAGCAACTGGCACCGGAGCTGCAAACAGGCTCGGTTATGGGCGCTGCGGGCTCACATGGGCCAGGGCCAGACCTCTGCCCCCACAGACTGGGCAAGCTTAGCCCGGGGACCCTCATGGTCACTGGTGAGCATCTCCTGTGACTCAGTGGTACCATAGTAAACGTGTCCGCAGCCCCATTTCCACAGGAGGTCACCTCTAAATAAGAGCCACCGGTCCACTTGTGGCACCTTTACTGGCAAAAGCTGCAAAGAAGCTGAGCTGCACTGATAATGCTCTAACATGCTCTAGGCAATCCTGCTTCAGCAGGGGAGTTGGACTACATGATCTCTATGGTCCCTTCCAACTCTAAAAAAATCAGTGAAATTCAGTGAAATTAACAGTCTGAAATTCAGAGTCCAGCAAATACTTCCCATTAGAATAAAACTTTTAAAGGAAATCAGGGCCTGGGTTCACGGTATTGATGTCAGATGTTCATGAAGCTCCACAGCCAGGTTCTGTCATGCTCCCAAACTGTCTTGCTGCAGTGGAAGCTCTCATCAACTTTCCCCAAGGCTAATGCAAGATCAGTCTCACATATCCACCTTCAGAAATGCTGCAGTAGTCAAGTTAGTGATTTCAAAACAGGCTGACGTGTCTAATCCTTATGAATCCAAATAAGTGGCCTAGTCCCATTGCCTTTACTATGTATTTACTTCTAAAGGCATTAGTAAAAAGATATCATGAAAACAAAGACCTGTTCTCCAAAAAACAGCATCCCCAAGGTTAAGCAGTACTCACCATCAGTTAGCTCTGAAAGAGATTTGTTGATCTTCTCACGGGTTTCCTCAGTTTTTTCTTTGAACTCCACTAATTCCAATTCAGATGGAAAAGGCCTCTTTGTGGAGTTGACAAAGTCCTGAAAGACACAAGGTACCAAAGTTGTGCTTGGTTAAATGCCATACACTTAATGGTTCTTTATGTAGCCTGCAACATGATGCATCATGAGCTTCACCACAGCATAGCTGGGGAGTCTATTATGATGGACCACTATCAAATAACAGCAGGTGACAACCAGGACCCACAACTGCATTCAGCGCATCGCTCCCAAGGGTGTCTTCAGTCCAGGGGTGCTACAACAGCAGCTAAAATAACTTTTTTACTGCAGAAGTGAGCACATTGCCAGAGTTTGAAAGGATAAAGCAATTCCCAGTCCTGACCTGGGCGAGAGGACGGAGATAAAAGCCACAGGCTGCTCACATCATGTCTGTCCTCACCAGATGAGGCGTTTATTGCTGTGGATGGGTATTGGCCTTTGCTGTAGCAGAGGCTGAACAGCAGGCAATCTGATTCTAGCATCATTTAGCATAATGTGAGTTTTCTGAAACATGCCATTTAGGCTGCTGCTGCTCTTGCTTGGGGCCCTATGCAAAGGCAACTTTGGGAAGGAAAAACCTCACATTTTTCTCAGTTATTTGCAAGACCCTTAAGTTATAAGGACAAGCAACACCTTTTTCACTTGTGTTGGTTCTGCCTCCTCAAACAGATTAAGAAAACTACAGTTTATGCAGTAATTACTTGGGTGTGGGAACTGGACACACACTTGCACCACCAACTTGTTTTAAAACTCCTTCTCTCTCATGCTTACAATGCAGAGACCTTGATGTGGTACAGAAGTTTTATTGCATTCAAAACTTACTGAGCCTACTGACCTAAACCATATTAATGAAAGAATTACAAATGTTGTAATAGTTGCATAGCTTGGGGTCAAGGAGCACACTCATCCTCCTACAAACTTGCATGGCAGCAGAGAATATTATGTTGTTCATCATTTGAATCTAGTCAAGTAACAGCCAAAAGTTAGAGAATTTATTTTAAATAACATTGAAGTCTGACACCATAACCCATCAACAGGCTGGCCAAGCAATTCATAGCACAGGGGCTTTCCTGCAGTACTTACTGTGGTAGGATTAAGAGACTTGTCTACAAAGAGCCGTTTGACCATTTTCAGTGCAAAGAAAGAGCTGAGTTTGGAAACATCTGAAGTTACTGTTTGAAACCCAAAAGAAACATCTTTGACGTCTTGTAAATGGAGTACCTGTTAAATAAACATAATAAAATGCTAAGTATCTTTTTTTTTTTTTCACTTCTTGTCTAAATGTTCTTAACAGTTTAGTGAAAAATAGTGCTAGTTTGTGACCAGAGCTCTGGCTTTTTGTATTTAAGCTAACAACACAGCCCTCACTGTTGTTACTCAAAAATCATTTATTGACTTGACATCCTCACATAAATCTAAAAACCTGATCCTACCAGAACTTTAACCAAATGTTTTTTTCTGTGAGCAGTCCAAAGCAATAGACCTGTTGATGGGACTGAAAACTGACTAAACTTTGCAGTATGGCATCATAATGTTTTCACCAAACTTACATTCCTGCACAAAAATCTGGGGCTTTTAAGCCAGACAAATGCAGGTCCCAGATACGCTCCTTTCCAGAAGTGGGCTACACATTTAAAAATGTTTAACAGATCATCAAGTTTTCTGATTGCTATGACTGATACATGACATCACACAGTATTTCAGCAAAAGTTGATCAGATAACTGTGTCTGTTTTGGTAGACAAAGTATGAGCTGGAGGTAGGGCTGCTGATCCACACATGGCCACCTCCCAGCTCCTGGGGATGATAAATCCAGTTGTAAGAAGTTCTGGGATGACCTAAAACTCACTGCTTTTAGGCACCAGAGGTGAGAGGTTCCTGCTGGTTTTGTTTGAAAATAACTCTCTAAATATGAATTGAACTTCTATTCATATTTGTATGCCTGCTTATTACAAGGTCTTTGATGGTGGCTACTTCATTACAGGCAGCCTACCCAACGCTCCTCACCTGTCTCTAATTCCCTCATGAGGCATAGCAAGCACTGTCTTTCCCCTTTGTTCCTCACTCCTGCTCCTTCTCCCTGAACACTTTACATCTTCAAAGGTACAACAAATTGCTGCTCTGCTTCGGCCACCCCTCTGTGTCTTCCCACTCCTTGCTCAGTGGGAGTAGAAGGAAATAAGCTCCCAAGGACACAGCACCAGCACATCTCTCATAGCCAAACTCCATTTTCTCAGAAACAACTTCCTCAACTTATTTCCTTTTCCTCCAACATTTTAATTTCTTAGCATGTTAAGTGCAGAAAGCTGCTGTGCCTGGAAATGGTTTGGGGAGAAAGCCACACTGCTGCAAATTCTCTACCTGGGACAGCTTTTAGGACAAGTTTGTTAACTTTGTTAATTCCAGAGTAAGACTGACAACCTGGCGCCCTTGGTATAGAATCATAGAATCGTTTGAGTTGGAAGGGACCTTAAAGTTCATCGAGTTCCAACCCCCTGCCATGAGCAGGGACACCTCCCACTAGAGCAGGTTGCCCAAAGCCCCATCCAGCCTGGCCTTGAACAGCTCCAGGGATGGGGTATCTAGTATTTAAAACCAAAGCATGAACTCAGGGGCAGGCAGAAGGTAGAACGGATGTGGAAAATAGGAGATAGATACTACATTCCAAAATGTACCAAGTTTTCCTTAGCATCTGTAGTCAGCACTTTTTATATACCATTTGAGAAATGTGAAAGGTAAATGTGCTTGTGTAACAGAACTCCATTTGCGGATGTGTACATTAACTTACTATGGGATGGTTCAAAGCAAATTGCAAACGCAGGTGAAAATGAAATTAAGGGCAAGTTAATACTTTGAGCTCTCCCATTAGAAACCCAGTGCTTGAATTTTGAAATGGTGAGGAAGCTGCAAAGTGTCGTTTAAATTAATAAAAAAGAAGATCTGCAGTTCATTTTTTAATTATTTTTTTTTTAAATGATCCTGTTTGGAAAGATCTGCAAAGCCAAGAAGACCTTTGTGGATATATTGTTTTGCACCTCCACGAATAGCACAGGACTCATTGTAATCTATGGCTTGAGTGGGGGCACAGGAGGCTGCGCTCAAGGGTATCTTCAGTGAATGAGGAAGCACAAGGAGGAATTCCCAAAGAAGGAAAATGTATTTAAATATGTAGAATATCCTACAGAGCAAGGTGATAATCAGCATATAAACGCATACTGAATTTGCTTCTCATTCACCTCTAGGTAACTGCGGAAACCACGGGCACCCTCTCTGGGGTAAAAAGGAATTATTCAAATCTCTGCTTAGCGAGAGGCAGCAGAAGAGGCTGCGAGGCTGCCACCCTGCACCATGGAGTAAGCGGGAAAAACTGATTGCATCATGACCACCATGCTGTGTCGTGGTGTTGGAAACCCCTTGAGGACCACGAGCTGCTGGTAAGGAGAAACATATTTGAAGTTGTTCCCTCTTCTGCATCCACCCCCTCTTAGCCACATTCTGGGAGAAGGGGGAAATGTCAGCGACAGGGCTGCTAAGCATACTTGCTGCTGACAGGTAATGGCAACATTATTTCCCATTCTATAAGGCTTAGGAATTCTTTAATGATGAGAAAAAAATAATATCCGGCATAAGCAGTGATCTTGACTAAGGCTTGCAGCCACAATCAACACTATGCTAAAAGGAGACAAGGCTTTAATGCAACTGTTGAGGACCCTGCCATGTCCCCTTCCACCTTGTGCACGTTTGAGAAAGCTTTGTCTTTACGCCAGATTTTCAACCTCTTTTGCTGCCTGCATCCATGGAATGTGGAACTGTTTGGGAATTCCAGATGGATGGAATTTGCAGCCTGGCTTCCAGTAGAATATTAACAAGAATAAATAAGAAAGCCACCTCCAACAGCCATATAATTTTGCAGCCACAGAACAGGACGCTGACAGCTTACCTTTTTCATTTGGTCTGCAGTATCACCTTTTGCAGCTTTATATGCCAGAGCCAGAGATGTTGAGGTGCACAGAGGGGCAAAAATAATGTTGGCTGTTTTGTCCTTCTCACATAGTTTTTTGAACATATCAACTGCAAAGGCAGTGTTTGCTAGTTGCAGAGCATCCATCGTCATTCTGAAATGGAAAAGGGAAAAGAGAGATGGTTCACAAAGTATAGTTCCAGCTCACGCTGGGTCAGAGCACTGATTTCCTTACTGGACATCAGTATGGGAACTGGGCAGCTTGAACCTTCAGAGAGAGAAGGGGAGGACCATGCTGCTGGTGTGCTCTGAAACTGGGTGGGGATGATCATGTCTTCCCCTTCTCTTTCTGTAGAAGTAGGGAAGGTCTCACCCATGTCCAGCCAAGGACATGTGAGTGGTTCAGTAATGGCCATCATCTTCAAGTGACAGCTGGCAATGCCACGTGTTACATGGAGCCAGTATTTCCACTTGAGGAAATCTGAGTAGGTCATGGTGACCCATGCATATTGAGTAAAATTGGATCACATATAAATTTAATCTGTTTTTAATTGATACTTTTAAAATGTGCCAACTTATAAAGTGCTTTGCCTATGCTCTGGGCTCTCCTGGCTCTCAGACAGGCCTTTAATAGTCTCATAATCTTTCCTGTCTCTTGCTTCATGGCTTCATTGTTCATTAAAGCTTTAACTTTGGTACGTGTCCTTCCTCTAAGGGATGATTGCCCATTCTCCCTGGCCTTGCTAGAAGTCTCCAGAAAGCTGTCTGGTCCTGTAGGTTGAGACTGCCCTTGAAACTTAAAGGAGGTCTCCTAAATAAATACTGCTGTGTGTGTGCCCACTCATCACTTACACTGTTTTAACTGCAAATATTTTCCTAGCCATTCTTAATAACTGCAGTTGCCACGGGGCTGTTAGGTGATCTGTGCAGTGAGGAATGGGATGGGTGGGTGGTGCCCAGGAGACAGTTGCTGCAGCCCACACACCAGGAAAGCCCAGGAGTATTCCCATCTTCCATTCCCATTCCATTTCACATACCTGAAATTGTACTTTGGTGTAAGCACGTTTCAGTAGATTCAAGACAACAAGGGTAAATCACAGAATTTCAGTCAATAGCATAAGTCTGGCTTTAGACCAGTGAGCACACAGAAGATGATCCCTTTGGTATAGTGAATTTGATACTACTCTACCCCCAATATCACGTATCCCTAAAAAAGGCAATTTATTAAAATGATGTTAAACAGCTCCATAAAGCTATTAACAGAAACATATAGGAAATGGAATGTGAGGAACTCCAACAGGCCTAAGATTTTGTACAGAACCTAAAAGGTATCACCAGCATTCGCTCTCTCTGGGAAAAATAGCAAAATAGTGGAATAAATATGGTGTGGAGGGATGATTTTAAAACATGTGTTCTTATCCAGACACATATCTATCTGCATTTGCATTTCAAGCTCTGACACTGAAGATCTAGGGGTCCTATTATTTCTTACATTGGTATGAGATTTGCTAATCTTTTAAGAAATGCCTTAAGAACAGGGATTTCTCTCCAATAACTGTCTTCTTCATACTACAGTCTTAAACATTTGCTTACCTAGTTCATATCATTTACATCCCATCCAGGAAAGATCTCACTGGGTGAGAGCAGCAAGACATGAGAAGCCAGAAAGGTGAAGAGGGAACATATGGGCAGGGAATTGCCTTCAGCTAAGTACCTTTCTTGACCATTCACTCTCATCCTGGTTTGGAAAGGCATTTTGAATGAGAACAATCTCCTATTTGACTGCATGTGTCCTACTGCCCAAACTTAACTGGGTGTCTGACACCATGGTACAAAGACGCTGTGGAGCAGTTGTGGTACTTGACAGTAGTGAATGACTTCCAAATAATCCGAGTTATTTATACATTTTCATGAGAGTAATAGAATGGGTGCATAATTTGGCTGTGACACGGTAGAGGAAACACCCTGATTTACTCATAAAGCCCTGTTTTCAAACATTGGGATACACATCTAGCAAAGGCCACCTGGTTAGTTAACACCAGAGGATCTGTCAATCGAGCTGGCCCTGCCCAATCAGAACTTTTACATACTGTGGAAGGGGATAAAAAGTCCCTGTAGTGCATATGAAAATATATGTTAGGAAAAACAGTTTGGGCTATTCCTGCCATGGGCAAAGGTAATCATCCTTGGGATTGCTTTAGCTCAAGGGCCTGGGTGCGCTTGGTGGTTGCTGCAAGAGGATGGGGAAGTGTGTATCCCCATGTGGATCCCTTATGGGGATTTGATTTTGTGTGAGAATAGCCAATGAACTAAACTCTATGATGTTAATTGCTAATTTACCACTCTATGTCATCACTACTATGGTTGCTATATGCTATATCAATAGTATTACAGTGAGAATCACCCAAATTAATGAAGAATGACCTTTGATGAAACTGAGCAAAAAGTGCAACAGTGATGGAATCTGACTTCAGCAATTGGTTCCTGGTAACTTTCTCGAGATATTGACACCTTCACCCCACAGACCGCAGGCATGGAGCGTGCCAGATACACTGGCCGTGAGCTCCAGATGCAGCATGCCACAATTCAACATCACACAGACCAACTCTCCTGCTCCAAAAGACTGTTATGACAGATGGAGGCCCAAAGTTTTGAGGGATAGCCCACAGACTAAGGAAATTATATCTGCATATGGTGTGTATATATTTCAAAGACCGGAAAGTGGCAGTGACAATGAAAAGTAAAAAAACCTGGGCATGATGGAAATTATACAGAATAAGGGCTGGATACTGTCCTGCTTTCAGCTGGGAAGGAGTTAATTTTATTTCTACTGAATGCTGTGGAAGGACAGTCAGTAACACCTATTGGTTTCAGTTTTTTCTAGGTGTCACACCATTTAAGGACTTTTTTCAACTTCCCATAGAAGAATAGAGAAAACAATGGAATTGCCAATGAAATACTCCACACCACAGTTGTCATGCTCAGTACATAAATGGAGTTAACGGGGGGAGGCAGGAATCCACGATCCCTGCTCAGGCAGTGCCAATTCACATGGAGGTACAGTGACCTGTAGTTATTATTGGCAGTAATATCATCATCATGTTTCCTTTTCTATTATTGTTTCTATTAAACTGCCTTTATCTCAACCCACAAGGGTTTTCTTCCTTTCCCCTTCTTTTTTTTCCCTTTTTCCCCATTCCTGCTTAGGGGGAAAAGTGGAGGGAAGTGAATGAGTAGCTGCATGGTTCTAGTTGCTGGCTGGGGCTAAACCATGACAAGAAAGCCTTTTACAAAATAAATGTTTTTATTTTTATTTTAATTAACTTATACATGTTCTTGGATCTATGTAGTAAAGCAACTGGCTTATTTGGCAACTGGGTTTTTTTGGGCTAAAAGATGCTGTACAAAAGGTTACTGAAATGCATGGCACAATTTAATTAAGTAAAAAAAAAAAGATACTGGGATACTGGCATAAACCCAAGACTTATTAAATCCGTGTTTGAAAAGCACACCTAACCAGCACTGCACTCTTGCAAAATGTTCTGTTGGCATTAGCAACAAGCTGTTTGCTAACAAATCCCCTCCCATTGGGGAAAAAAAAAAAAAAAAAAGAAAAAGGAAATTTGTCTTGAATTGGGGACAAGAGGGGACACATTAAATATGTATCACTGAATAAAGTTATTCCCTCTCATGGTTTCAGCTGGAATAGAGATACCTTTCTTGCTAGCAGCTGCTACAGTGCTATGTTTTGGATTTAGGGCGAGAATAATGTTGATAGTGTACTCTTGTTTTCTAGTTGTGGCTGAGCAGTCAAGGCCTTTTCTGCTCCTCACACTGTCCCATCAGCCAGCAGGCTGGGAGTGCACAAGAAGTTGGGAGGTGACACAGCTGGGGCAGCTGACCCCAACTGACCAAAGGGATGTTCCACACCATGTGACATCATGCTCATGGGGGAAGAAAAAGGAAGGGGAGGAATTATGGTCTTTGTCTTCCCAAGTAACCATTACGTGTGATGGAGTCCTACTTTCCACCTGAAAGCAGGATGGCTGAACACCTGCCTGCTGATGGGAAGTAGTGAATTAATTCCGTGCTTTGCTTTGCTTGCGTGTGTGGCTTTTGCTTTACCTGCTAAACTATCTCAACGCACAAGTTTTCCATATTTTTCACAATTCTTTTTCCCATCCCATTGGTGGGGAGGGGAGAACTGATTGAGCAGATGCATGGTCCTGCTGCACGGCTGGGGTTAAACCGGGACAGCCCTCATACGTAGAAATGTGGAGGAGTATGCTTGCCAGGCTTTGCCAGAATCCTCAATTCAGAATGGGTCTGGCCAGACTTGTCCATCTTCCAGTAGTCTGGCAGTGCCCAGCGTGTGAGATCCCATTTTACAGGGACAGCAGGTGTTGAGCTGATGTCAGAGTGAGGTTCAGGAAATGCATCTCAGATCTTATGGGCGTACGGGGAGAGCTAAGCACCAGCCCAGCACTGCACCCACCTATCACCTGTACGGAGTCACAATTGCTCACCCATGAGAGCAACTAATTGCCAGAAAAGTCAAGCTTGACAGAAACCATGGGTTTAGCACACACCTTAAAGGAGGAGAGCTTTGGGCAGAAGAGTGGCAAAAGGCAGTTAAAACAAATTGGAAGGACTGAGACTGCTGCTGAGGGAGTAACTTGCTACAACAGGGGGAAAGGAGCCGACATAAAATCATCCTGCAAAATGCCACTCTGCAGTTGCTCCTCCCAGACGTGCACCTTTGTGCCTGTGCATGTCTTAAAGAAACTCCCTTGCACAGGTTCCCTATCTTATCTTCCCAATTAACTCAACCTTTCACACACGAACACACAATACATACATAAACTTTGTCATCTCTCTCTCTCTCCACACAACCCCCCCAGCTAAAGTTTGAAGATCTGGGGCAAGTACAAACTTCCCAGGTATTTCTTACTCAGGAGCTGATGGAAAATTACCCAGGGAACCACGAATGTGTCATTCAACATCTGCCACCCTCATGAAGACAAATAGTACAGAGAAACTCACAACACAGAATGAAAAAATCTTATTTCCTAGTGTGGGAGAATATCATTCTTTAGTGCTGGATGGCCTGAAATTTTTCACTTTAGGCCCTATATCTTGTTTACAGGCTAAAAATCAATAAGCAATCATAACCACTTAAAATTCTTCTTGTTCCTTTCTAGATTAATACTGAAAATGCTATACTGTCATTCTAACATTAGTATTTTCAGTGATATTGGCAAACCTAGGGTCATTTTAAGGTGTGTATGTGCCACCTGTGTTTCACTTCCTTGGGTTGTAATAGATTGAGAGTAAGAAAATAAATAGGAAATTTTGTAATTGAAAGAAGCTTTTCTTCCTTATGCCAGTGAAAAGCTGTACCTCATCTTTTCCTAAAACCTCTAAAAGCTTTAATCCTCTTCTTTTCTTACCTCATTGCTATGTCTGATAGTGTTCCTGTTGGATCATTTTCTATCAAGTTTTGATGTTCCTTTTCAGTGAGAAAAATGAGAGTTACTTTGTGGTGAACCTTCTATTTACCTTTTGTTCACCCAGAAGCTACTGATACTCTCAAAGCTTCTTTTGTGCCGAGTGAAACAATTTCTGGTAGTTGTAAAGCTCTCCATTCTTATAATTTCTTTCTTATAGTGCTAGTATTGAAATAACACCAATTCAGGACGTTTTGTTGGGAAAAAAGCTCAGTTTCACCTTTAAATTTGAACAATGGGCTCATCTCTTTCCCACCATCATTTTCAACCGCACCCGGTCAGTCAGTTTTTATGCTCCATTTATTAACTATGTATGATATTTAGGAGCTCATGACATTCATATGCTTGAAAAGAATTCACTGTATTAAATATGATAGAATCTTAAATCTCATTAAAGCCCTGAGCGTCCCAAGCCTCGTGAGCCCATTAAAGCCAGTTCCAGTCAAGTGAGAAGGGCTGAGGCTCGCAGCAAGAGGAAAGCCCATTAGGTGCCCAGAAATCAGATGCAGCTCCTGAGGCAGTAATCACAGGGAACCCTCAAACAGGGAGGAGTCAAAAAAAAGTTGAAAATGAAATTTTAAAAAGGCATGGATTCTTGCTGAGTCCCTCCTTTCCCGGGAAGGCAGTATGTCAGCGTTTCCAGAGAGGCCCGGGGCGCCGGGGGCAATCTTCTGAGCACAGGGAGCTTGTGATCCACCCAGCTCTGCTTAAAAGTGTGACTCTGCCACAGCGTTGGAGAAACACTTTCAGATACAGAAGGCAGCTGAAAGGCTACTGAACCAGTTTAGAAAAACCTGACTTAGACTTGTTTATGGGTATAAGACACTATTTTTGCTTAGTCACTCCTGAATGCAACAGCAACAAGACCAGAACAAAAAAAAAAACAAAAAAAAAAAACAAAAAACCAGAGAGGCTATGTTTGCTATCTGCTTACTAAGAGAAAAGCTAAATATAGCTTATCTTTTAAAAATATAATCAGGAGAATAGTGATATCTGTGTGGAAATGTCTGACAAGTCAAGTTAGCTATATGGTAGGGATTATTTGATAAAGCAGAACAAGTATTTATTTTATTCTTATCTCGGTTAAGCAGTCCTTCCAGGAGAAGACACCGGTGGCAGATGAAGCATGGGCAGCGCTGGACATTCATTACTGGGGGGGTGTATTGGGTTTATAGCTCAGGAGCTGTGAGTGCCAGCGTTGTATTCTCTCCAGTTTCACTGAATTTTCACTGAATTTCACTGAATTTTTTAGAGTTGGAAGGGACCATAGAGATCATCTAGTCCAACTCCCCTGCTGAAGCAGGATTGCCCAGAGCTAGAGCATGTCACTCAGGACTGCATCCAGGCGGGGCTTGAAAATCTCCACAGAAGGGACTCCATGACCTCCC
>BJBW01012481.1:13402-33200 GCA_004320125.1 Scolopax mira | reverse complement strand
GAAGCAGTTTTTTCTCATATTTGAGTGGAACCTCCTACGTTCCAGCTTGAGCCCGTTGCCCCTCGTCCTCTCACTGGCAACCACTGAAAAGAGTCTGGCTCCCTCCTCCTTCAAACCACCCTTTAGATACTTATAGGCAGTTCAAACAAACTTCCACAACCAAACTTCCACACACAGAACAAATGATATGAAGCAGACCACACACACACACGTTTCACAAGTGAGGCGTTAATATTTGAAACTACCTCAAGCATTTAACATCACCCCACTTCAGCTGTTTCCTGGCGAACACAAAACATAAAGGAAATAAAGGACTTCTGTGACCCTTTTACTTCTACACAAATGACAACTCTCCACCTGGCAGACTACCTGTCTAGGCAACAAGAACAGAATTTCCTTTGAACAGACATTTCTTTAATGACACAAAACATCAGACTGATCTGCAACCAGAGCGTCTTGTATGGCTGGGAAAAAAGCTCTGTCAGCAATATAGCTGGGAAGGTCATCCCAGAAAGGAAGGAGAGAAATGAGCCACCACAATGGGCTTTGTTGTACCTCAATAGCCAGAAAATTCTTCAAGCTAAATGATCATACTGAAAATAAAGGGGTAATTACTGGATCTAAGTTCCTGCCCTTCACTTTAAACAAGAGCAGATTAGTCACTTGATTAATAAATCAAAGCAAACAGAGAGGAGCATACACACCTCTGCAGAAAACGAGAATAATATTCCTCTGTGGCAAAGACTTACAAAAGTCTAAATCCAGCTTTGACACATAGACCATTTTCACAGCATCATACACAACCTGCTTTTTCTGACACGGGGAAAGACATTTCCAATAAACCATCATATTTTAATAATTCCTAATGCCCTTGCTGCCTCAGCTGCCAGGTCCTCTTCACCGCTTCCAATTAATCTTTTCAGCGGGAAGAAATACAGTGTGTCAAATGCAGCAATTTGGAGATGAAACCAAACCACTGTAGTTTTTGAAGGCTTTTTTGCTCCCTTAATTCCAGGTGATATCTTTTTGTACAAATTTCCTTATCACACTCCCCCTACTCAGTTATGTTTCACAACGGAGATTTGTTAACCATTAGTTGGGCATTAATAAAAGTATCAGAGGAAGAAAAATAGCTGTACTTACTTTGCAAGGCTATAATCCTGGTAAACGAATCAATGAAATGGGTACAGCACGAAGAACTAGCTATCCGTGGTGAAACCTGGGCGAGCAGAAGACTCTGTTAGCTTGCCTGCTCATTGACACCACTCCCACTTTCCCAACCTCAATTTGAGCACACACACCCTCTCACTCTCGCTTTCTTTTTTTTTTTTTTTATTTCTCCCCGCCTTAATCATTCTTCATGGCAACTCCTACATTGGAGGAGGAAAATGATTCACACCAGAGCTGTCTTTGCCTGCCCAGCTACTGAAGGCAACAACAAGCTCCAGCAGGAAGGAGCAGCCTTTGTGCGTTGCCTTCAGCAACCGCAGCACAAAAGGCACCAGACAAGAATGAACGATGACTATGAAGGAGAGAATACAGGAGTGGATGAGCAATTAAAAGACCTTCTGAGCAAAACCAGGATTCCAAGTTACATTGGAATTGCCGCTATTTGCAGAAAAAAAATTATAATTGTGAAAAGATGCCCAGGAAGACAACCAAAACCTGTAGGAGTGTGTGGCTAGGTGCTTTGCATCTGTATATGCATTAAGACAGTGTCTTAACTCTACCTTTGTAAGTGGCACATGTGTGTGTTTGGTTGCATTAAAAGCCCAAGGCCAGACTGGAATTAACGCTCAAAGAAAAATATCTTCCCCTCTTATTGCTATAAAGCAGGAGCTTCCACCCACTGGCAAGGCCCTTTGCAGAGGAGCAACCTTTCCTGCTGCTACATTTCCCCCAGAGCTGGGAAGGGAACAGAAACATCACCTCCAGGATGGAGACCACTGGGTTCATGTCATACAGTTCACGTTACTATTGATAACCATGATGGGGATGGGAGAAGAAAATGAGAGGAAGAGGTAATGGTGCAGCCCACTGAGACTATTTTCATTTGAAAGACGCATGCAGTCCTTAGCAAGGACCACTGCCAGCACCATTCCCTGGTCGGGCAGCAGCAGGGAACACCAGCAAGTACTCCCTGGGAGGCCACAGCTACACTTCAAACCCCATGAGGACAAGGTGTGTCGCACCACAGGCTCAGATGGCCCTGGTAACCCCAGATGACCCTGCATAGTTTTAGGCTACAAAAGGTAAATGCAAGATAATTGAGTTTGCTTTCAGGTTTGCAGTGCTGGTGTGTCCGGCTGCCCAAATGAAAGGCTTAGAAAACCAAAGGATGTCTTTTTATTGACACAGTGCCTCCTTGGTGACAGCTGGAATGACATCTCCTGGAATGACACGTTCCTGTTTTGCTTTGAGCACAAGTCACTCCACACCACAGCACCTTGATCAGATCTTACCCATATTTCCTTCCAAAAGGCTCCTAAGCTCTTACTAACCAAAGGAAATTATTATACATGTTTTGCTGTGTTGTAGATGGGGTTCACCTTCCATCATTACCAGACAGCAAATTTAAAATTTGTCTGCTTTGCCATAAGTGAATTCATAACAAAGACAGGGTGTAAACATGTTTAAGCAATTGAAATAAGATACAGGCCAGCTGGCTAAACTGTGCCACCTGGGCTATCATTGTTATCCAATTATGCCTTCTGTAAGAGAAATTTTGATGAAAATCCACAATAACATTGGCTGCCAGACTCTTCTCAGATGTCTGCAGGTGATCTAAAGACAAAAATTGCCATGTCTGCAGGAGCAAACTTTCCTTCTGACCCACGTCTACCAAAGCTACTGTGAAATGGCTCAGGAGCTTCTGGATAAGCTGCAGGGAGGGGGACAACAGCCCAACTGCCTTGACAGAGACAGCACAACTCACTAGGTCCACTTTCTTGCTAGTGATATGGGAAATACAGGTGTAAGTAGATGCATGGGTTTCTTATAAAGGCTGGGCAGTGGAAAAGGAAAAGGACTCTACATCGCCAAGCTGGAGGTTTGTAAACATCACCTACCCTCCACTGGATAACTTCCCTTTGACAGCTGAGGTCTGGCACTACGTAGCTGTACAGAATCCTTCAGCCTGACCTACTTACTGATGAGTAATTAATTATTTCTGGCCATGGCACCATGAAACTAATAATCAGTGCTGGAACTGTGATGCTTCAAATGAGAGTCCACACTGGTACTGGCAACTGAGTGGCTCAAAGGGCAGTCCTGCTTCCCCTCAGAATGGATATTTTTGGGTTCATTTGCTGTTGGAGGTAATGCTAAACTGATTGTGACTTCCCAGTAGCTTCTTATTCGTATTTATGG
Organism: Scolopax mira; assembly: GCA_004320125.1. Taxonomy (NCBI): domain Eukaryota; kingdom Metazoa; phylum Chordata; class Aves; order Charadriiformes; family Scolopacidae; genus Scolopax; species Scolopax mira. The sequence goes on along the minus strand of BJBW01012481.1, from coordinate 29,831 downwards.
GAATTTCTGACATATGACTGAGCCTTACCTGGAAGATGTGGAAAAGTAGAAGTTGCTTTACCTCAGGTAATTGAGGTTTGCAAAGGACAAGAAGTAAAGCAGTTCTTCTGCAGCCCAGGAACACTCTTTCTCAGTCTGAATGAATGACAACTAGTTGCATCAGCTTCTCCACCTCCTGCATTTACCTTTCACTAAATTAGCCTTGTTCAATTTAATCTCAAAGTATTTTCAACACACACCTATTATACCTATATTTCTATCACCAAGTTAAAAAAAAATTATAGAACAAATAACAGGATTTCCCCTTATCAAGGAATCAAAACTATGTTTAAGCCCCCTGTGAGTTGGACAGCTTCTACTGTGATATTATCTCAGAAAATAAAGTAAAAAAAATAAGGTAGAAACAATGAAGACACTTTGATTATTTAAATTGGAATCCTTGCAACTCAGACAAGCTACAGTCTACTGACAAAGTAATAACTGGGCTTTTGTTCCCACTCCTACAGGTCTTCAATAGACCAAGGGAAAACACGAAGATCTTGCTGGACACTAGGATCCAGCAGTTACACACGTGTGTCATCACCTACGAACCAGCAAGCTGGAGATGCTTTGTTGCAGAAGGGCTGCAACCAACCAGGTGACTCTCCATTTACTCAGCCTGCTTTCAGCCCTGGCTTCCCAGCTCTCCCCACCACTCCCTCTGAGCACCTCCTCCAAACGCTGTTCCTACATGCTGCTGGAAAGGAAAAAAAACAGCCTCCTTCTCTCCACCCTTTGAACAAGCTCATTTTGGAGGAGGGAGTACTCCTGCTGCTCAACACAGCATGGAGAACTATTTCAACTATTTCAGTGTCCACTGTAGTCCCAAACTTCCCCCAAACTATTAATGCTCAGTGCATGTCTGATTGCAATTAATGCTGTCATGCCATGGAGACCACATGGGAAATGATCTACAAGTGGGACTGAATAATGAACAGAACAAATCGGTGTGTTCTTTCTATGCTGAATGTCATGTAAGATCTTCTAATCAAGTTACAGCTTTCACAGGAAGCTTTGGATCTTGCAAGGAAGCCAATGATAGGAGGTCATTTGTAAACTTGTATTTTGATACTGTGACCTACAGTTATAACAGAATTAGAAAAATTCAAAGGGCAAGATAGTAGTGTCTCTAAACAAGTCTACACAGCAGAACTCTCCATATTCCTCACATAACATGGGTCTAGATTACAATTTAGCAACAGGAATAAGCCACAGCCAAAATGTTTTTCATTTTCATAAGAAATGCCAGCAAAGACCAGACCAACAGTTAGAAACCACAGGTTAATCTGAAAATAAAATAACACTTGCGATAATAAACTGTAATTCTGTGGTTCCATTGAGAGAGACACAAACTGAAACAGTAAGAAGCTGTCTCTCTTTTCCTTCCCAAGGCGTTTGCAACTGATATGCTTAAAGGATGGCGTCACACAGCAACACTCTGATTCAGCAGGTATGGCAGCAATACAGTTGTCTTCAGACATGTCTGCTGATGTAGAAGTATTACTCACCTCTGATTACTTCTAATAACAGACAGGAAATTAATTTCTCATACTCACATGTTGTCACTTTCGGGGTACCTTTTTTTAAGCGAGGCTGCTCTGGACTGGGCTATACATTTCATTGGGGAAAAAAAAAATGAAACAGGCAACCAAACAGCTGACAGCTTTTGGTAAGATAAAAGCCTTTAATGTGGCAAATGGGAAATGAATGATTCTGTGTGTTGGAATCAGGTTGTTGAGGATCTGACTATTTTCCCTAAAGGTGTAGCTCCCAACACTTAGCACCAGGCATAATTTTTGGTGTAATACAAATAAATCAGCTTAATAAAGAAATAGATTTGACCGACTACTTGGAAGTGCTTGTGAAAATAGACGCATGATATGGCTAGGAAGTCAAAATATAAGAGGAAATACTTATACATAAAAGAGAGTAAAAGCCTAGACACATTATTCTGAAACTTTATCTTTTTCCCACTGTATGAAGACTAAGACCAACTCCTGTGAAACAAAACCAGAGAGGTGATGCTTTGGACTAATTACGTCTCACTAAAGGATCTCTGATCCACTCCTTCAGGAAAAAAAAAATTTGAAACCATCCCTGTGTGCACTGCTGGTCCAGGGTGCCATCTCATGGGGACACAAATCATACTCTTTTTCCTTTGTCACTGATGTCACAGTTACTGCACCAGCTTCCTTTGCCAGGCTAGAACTATCACTCAAAAATCACCCGCCTTACGTTAGTCCCAGAAAAAATGCAAATACAATCTTTTTTGTCATGTTTCCTCAGTCTTTTTTTTCTTTCCATTTAGTGATATTTTCAAATCTTTGAAATGCCAGTCCCTAGTACTGTTCAGGTGAATGGATTCACCTTATTGGAACCACCTTACCCTGGGAGCACGGTTACTGAGGATGCTTTCTCTACATATCCACAATTTCTTGTGCTTGATTATGGATCTGTTGAGGACCTCAACTACTGAATTATTGGCAGCATAATAGGCCATCAGACAGTTCTTGACTGAGCATAGGAGCAGTTTTAGAATTATCCTCCTTCAAAAATACAAAGTCTGTATGGGGATAGGATTGCTCCTCTGAGTAAATCAATGTAGATATTCTAAAGAGAGAGGAGATCACATTGACAAAAGGTAAATTAGCAGAAGTACCTTTCGCAAGCTACCAATCAGTAAAGGGACCAATCAGTCCTGTCCCTCAGACACCAAACTAGTTCTAACTCAGAGCTTCAGCAGTTTCTTGAGGGGATTATGCAACCTTCACTACCCACCATAGCAGACCTGGACTCTGACACAAACCTTCCCTGCCAGCTCTGCATTTGTATTACTCCCTTAAGTGTCTCTTTATAATGTGCTGAGGAGGGGGGTATGGGAATTAGGGGCTTTTTCCCCCCCTCTCTTTTATCCATTGTCATAAGTAGATGAGTCACTTTATTCTGTAATCCAAGTAGTTATGTGTCTGAGTGATTAACATGGGTGAAGACACACACTTTCCCAGAGCTGCTTAGTGCAGTTTCACAGGCTGAATGTATGCATATTAAAGGAAAATAAAAGCTTAGAATCAATATTTGCTGAGATTTCACTGGAAACGAGTATGCCTTCACAGGCTGAATTTCCTCCTGTTGTGTGTTTTCAGTGGAGGATGGAGTGAAGGCCGTTGTTGATACCTGAACGCAGCTAAGGTGAGATGTCAACATGTTAATTCTTGCTTCTCCAGTTGGTATTTGGCAGATCTGTTAAAGGCAAACAAATCACAGTGTGCATTTTTATGTACCACTTGAAGGAACACACCCTGCACATTGTCTGTATGAGCAGTAAATTATAGAAGTTATACCTGCAAACTTACCTTGACTTTCAGACACAATATTTACAAATAATGGTCCAAAACTCCAGCTAATGTAAACTGATTAGTGCTCGTGAAAGCAAGGGAGCTATTCCTGTACTCAGCACTTGATTCAGCTCATATCAACACTAACCCAGGACCACTAGACTTGCATTACAAAACACACAGAAAAAAGTATTATGTTAGCCCATAATAGGAAAAGTATAAAAAAGTCATAAATTGTAAAAAATAATTCTATATTTTACAAAAGCAAGTGCTAGGACTTGATAATAGAAGGCTTCCTTTTTACTTTCCCAGTTACATTTACCCAGGTGAGACGTAACCTACTGAGAAGCAGCTTTCTTCAGTCCTTCGGAGATCTAATGATCCCCTTAATGGGGAAACTTCAGACGACACTGTATGCATATTCCAGCAAGCTAATAAACTTATTAACACAATAACATTAATATTTATATAATAGAACTAGGACATAAAGATGTAATTAGGTCTATGGTACTTGTGGCAATGCAAATAGCTATCCGTCTGTCTAAGGTCAAGATCCAGAGCCCACTGCAAAGCTGGCTGCTGACTTCAGTGGGTTTGGGGTAAAACAGGGCAACAGACTTATTAATGAGAATTGTATTGAAAGGTGTGGAGAAAGTGGAAGGATTATAGACAGCTTATGGTAGAATAACAGCCTGGTTCAAAGAGCTTCCTGTTTGAGATGAAAATTATTCTGCTAAGAGTGGCTTGGATGAAGAGAAAATTAAATGACTTCTCTATCCAGTTTCTGCTCCTTTCCATACAAGGCCTAATTAAAAGGCTCAGGGATTAATAAAGAGGGATCTAAGAGGGAAATGCTGTCCCAGAAATCTAGTGCAGACAAGATTGCAGCAGCTGCACAGCCTGCTATTCCCAGTACAGCTGATGGCCTTTGGTGGTTGTGGGACTTCCATGTGCTTCCCTGAGCCTACGTAAGTGAGCGGTGCAACAGCAAGTGTCTTACCCCATGGTTCATCCTCCCATAACACCACCACTGCATCTTCTGTACTGTGAAAAGAGGGAACATATCGGTTGGAAGACACCTTGGATGGCTCCATTTCTTCCAACCCTCCCATGGATTAAAGAACTGTGAGACTTCTTTAAGCTCTTCTGCAGTTCTAGAGTAGAAGGCATGTTTAGATCCTTACTTCTTAAAATATCATTTTGAAGAAAATGACAAGACATCCCACCATTTAGAAGAAAAATTATTTGAAGGAGATGCAGTATAGTCTAGTCCCAGTGCAGTTCTCTTCCTCCTTCCTCTCCCCCTCTCCCTATTTATTCAGACTGCAAGCCATTCAGTAGTTTTGTAAACACTGCTCTCTACAGTCACACAGGCAAAAAACACTTCGAATTTAGCCGGAGAGTAAAGCCTGCTGGAAGCATCAGAGGTAGCATCTCAGTTTTTAAACTTACTCATGCAGTGTCACTCTGCTTTGCAACAGCTGAATTCAGTTATTCTGCTGTATAGTGAAATGGCAAAAATTATCACCCTGTCTTCTGTGCAAAGGAGTCTGCTAATCCTTTTAAAATAGCTTACTGGAGTGGAACTGCATTTCTGCTTCTTGTTGCCTAACACGATTTAGATCTCTGGTATTCTGGCAACAGTAAACACTACAGGCTTTCAGTTGCACAGAAGAGCAGATTCCCAGAAAGAAAATCTGGGTCAACTCACAGGTTTGTGTCTTTTTGAGACAGTGAGACAGAAGCTGTGACAACCAGCTGACCTGAACCTTTGCATAACACAGTCTGTAGAACCTGATCAACCGATTTTATGAGACCCATGGCTTCTCTTTGGATGACAATATATATTTTTTAAAAATCCATCAGTGATTAAAAAAGACACCACCCCCCCCAGGGTGATGAAAGCACCTACAATATCCATGGGAGTCGTTCCAAAGATTCTACAGGTCATCAAGATTTTAAATGAAGGCAATGTGAAGCAATCCAAAGCGCACAGTCCAAACTTGAAGCTTTTTAAACTCAAATAAACATTGGCTGGGGAACACTTTTTCATTTTGTTGTGCAGAAAATCCCGTTGCCAGAGGTCTATGTTCACAAGGAGGCAGAAGAGTCCTGGAAAGACTTTATTTGAATAAAGGGAGAGTCCACTGGGGCATATCCCTGTGGGGTCTCTCAGTTTGCTGGAGGACGCAGCCTCCATTGTATCCTAATTCCACGGCCACTTATAACCCTCTTCCTTTCCCCACTGGCTAAGGTACTTGGAAAGTACAAACTTCTCGATCTACCTTTTACATAAAAGTTTAACTTTTGCAGTTTTTCAATTGTCTAACGTCTGCATTTTCAGTTAATTCCCCTATTTTTCAGTTATCTCACTTCTGCAATTTCAGTTAACTTTTCCCTGTTTGTGAAGACCTCATCCCTATTTTATCACCTGTTTGTGGAGACACTCTTATCCCTATCTCACCATTGTTAACAATACACTCTCTGAAGTGAGTAGGGCTGTAAGCCTGTTAAACACTGTGACTGTAAAGACACTTCAAAGAAAAATGCTGCTACACTAGACTCAACAACGGATAGCACAAAATTCCTCCTTGAACTCATACATGGGTAGAAGAGTTGGCAATGCCAGCTGGCAAAATTGCATATCTTAAATGAACATGAGTCAACTGATAAAGCCCTGAAACCACATCTGCCCAATCGTGCATGAAGTCGTCATTGAAGAGATTTTATTCCGTTCAGTCTCAATGAATTAGCAAAACCTAACACATGAAATGCTCTGCAGAGAAGACCTAGGTGAAATGTTTGTTCTAGGCCTGTATACAGAATATCAATGCAAGCGTCTGGTGAGTTCATGATGAAGAAAGCCCTGAAATTCACTATGTTAAATGATGGTCAGAAACCATAGAAGTACTGGACTGTATATTTCACAATTTAAGAAAACAAGCTACAATTTTATTTCTGTGCTGTTGTGGTTTAACCCCAGCTGGCAACTAGGACTACAAAGCTGCTCTCTCACTCATAGTGTGTCTTCAAGCATTTACATATTTTGAGTTTCCAAGTTTAAAAAATAAACCAGAAGTAATGGGGAAAATAATGTAACTAAGAAACCCAAAAGAGTTTAGTTCAAAAGATAAAAAATTAAATTTTCTTTCCCAGAGAGGCAAAATCAGTCCCAGTACTGTATTGTGCCAGAAAATATATTGCCATCATCCACCACAGACTTTGAATGTCTTCCCAGGGAAATAGATGAAGACCGAGGTCTAACAGCAAGCTTTATACTCTCTCAAGTCAGACTGCAAAAGAGATGGAAGAGGAAATGTTAGTTTTTGAATGCCAGCTTTGCAGAAGATGATTTCATCCTCTGAACTTGGTTTTAAGTGGATTCTTCTCAACAACCCGTGACCCCATGACCCCAGCCATGCCGGGGCTTTGTCTCACCCTGCATCCCTCTGTGGGGGATGACGCTCACTCCCACCCATGGGCCCACATCCCAGCCCAGCCTGTGTTCATGCCCAAGGAGGTGCTCGATGACCAGGGCTGGGGCTGCCCCTGGCTGCCCTGCTCTTGGGCTGGGGTGGTGGGATGGGAAATAGCCATGCCTTGACCCACCCAAGAAGCCGCCTCGGCTTAGATTTGCTGAAGGAACTGATGAATCCCACAGAACGAAATCTAAAACTGGTGGCTGGTGGTAAGAGCAGCAGGTTGTCCCATCTGCAGACTACCAAGTCTGGTGTGCAGGAAGGGATGGGTGGCATGTGGCCAGGACGTGTGACCAGCAACACTCAGTGGGGGAAGAGCTGGGCATGGAGGAAATGCCTGCCCAAATGCCACTTCTCCCTCCCCTGCACCTGTGCCAGGTCTGCAGGGTCTCCTAGAAGAGCTGGGGTTGTTCAGGGAAGCCTCTGCCGCTCCCACCCACTGCTTTTATCTCCACAGACACAGGAGAGCCTGGAGGTCCAGTCTTGGCTGCATGAGCTCATTGTGTGTAGAGTGAACAGGATCGAGGTAATGTAATGAGATTGGGACAACCTGAATTTTACCTGCCAGTTTTGTTTCTGACAGCCTTTGTAACCTAGGTCAGATTGATCTTTCTGCAACATTTCATCAGATGAAAAAACATAGAAAAATAGAAAAATCCTGCCTTTCTTGTCTGCCTTGCCTACCTACACTGTTAAGCCAGGCAATGATTTCCCTTAGCTGCATGGCTCTTATGTCATCTAATTAATAGTGAAGTCTCACTCTGATACCAACATTAGTCATCCCTAGCCATCTCTCAGCTGCCACAGTGGGGGAGAATCACACATATGAGGTCTGGCTGTGATGTAGGCATGACTTGTTTTATTGACGTATCCATCTATTCTTGGCCCAAGGTGTTCACACAGCATGCAGTCTGCATGCTCCTTCCTTCCATACCAAGAGAAGTAGGAAGAGTTCTTCACAACAACTTCACAACTTACTCAGCCTCAAGAAACATGGGAGATCATGTGTGCCTGTGCCACCTAACATCCTAGTAATGCAAGTAATAATGGCCCAGGCAATTAGGAGATGGGCTTACCTGAGGCCAATAGGCGCCTATATTAATATCTTAAATACGCTTTATTTTCATTACACTTAGTTGTACACAATCATTATGATATGGATTCTAATGTGTGGTAACACAGGAACTGCAGCAGTGGGAAGTGTTAGATAAGGTGACTGTACTTGTCCCTCAAATTGAAGTAGTACTCTTCACGTGACACTTCTTTAGGTCCTCAGGAATTAACCTTGATGTCATTACTCAGCATTCAGCCAGTCTTTCCTTAAGCAAAACTAGCTGCAGAGTCAAATTATAGTAGGAATACTGTATGAGTAAGACTTAAGTAAGAAGTACAAGATTTAGCCTGTTATCGGTAAAGACACATGTGCCTTTTCTGGGTTTGTTTGTTTGTTTGTTTTTCCCATTTCAGTTGTTATTCCTGGAGTTTCAGAAGCCGGTTCAGCGTGACTGGAGAGGCATTTATTATTTCCATGCCTGGGTTGTACTTAATGGTTTAGGCCAAGGTCTAAAAGCTAAATATAACATCACAGATTTGAAAATCATAGGTACAGATAACACAGTCAGAAATATTAGCAACAGGAATGTATTTGAGAATACTCTGATGCACTATCAGAACAAGAAAGTAAGAACAGAAAGGAAATTATATCCCCAAGGAAGTGTTTTACATAAAACAGATTAAAAAGTAGCCCAAAGGCTCCATAATGGCATAATCAACTGTGAAAGGGTTAAAAAGCTGTTTTTACCTCATGCTTTGAAATGGTATTAGGAAAAAGAAAGAAATGGGTATGGGTATGTAATTTTAACAGAGTTTTCTTGAGTACTTCACACTACCAGATGCTATGCTTGAATCCTGCTGGCAACACAACTTTAAGGTTCCTTTAGAAACTATCAGCTCTTCTGTCACTTGGCCAATTTCAGTCACCTTTTGTGACAAACGCAATAAACTACACTTTCTCCACCATCTCTCCTTCCCATCTCCTTTTCCAAAGCCTGATTGCATGACCTAATCTTTGGTACATCATCTCTTTTCATATTTGCCATCAAGCCAAGGAGAGCAGCTGTTACTGACCATGCCTAAAAATCAAGCGAAGCATCCTCCAGCGGGTGGATACAAAAAGACACTTACCAAAATAAAATACCAGCTAGATGTGGTGATTTAACCCCAGTCAGCAGCCAGAATCACGCATCCACTCACTCACTCCCCCCAGTTCAGTTGGGGGACGAAATTGGAAGAGTAAATGTGAGAAAAATATTGTGTGTTGAGATAAAGGCATTTTAATAAGCAAAGCAAAAGCTGTGCACACAACCAAAGCAAAACAAGGAATTTATTCAGTGCTTCCCATGGGCAGGCTCCATCACGCCTCAGGAAGACAAAATGCCATCACTTCAAACATCCCCCACTTCCTTCTTCTTCCCCCAGCTTTATATGCTGAGCGTGACGTCATATGGTACGGGATATCCCTTTAGTCAGTTGGGATCAGCTGTCCCGCCCTGTGTCACCTCCCAACTTCTTGTGCATCCCTGGCCTGCCCACTGATGGGGCAGTGTGAGGAGCAGAAAAGGCCTTGACTGCTAAGCAGCAGCTAAAACCAGCAGCGCATTTCCCCTCCCAAATCCAAACCACAGTACTGTAACGGCTGCTGGAAAAACGTTAACTCTGCCCCAGCTGAAACCCTGACGCCAGATGATTTGAGGCAGGAATTAGCACCACCTCCCCAGGCACAGGGGTGGCCGTGGGCATGCCAGAGCAGTCTCCTGACAGAATCGGAAAGTTCGTATTAATAAATAATTAATAAAAGTGAAGTATTTTATTACGAAACCAAATCACGACGCGACATCGCAATTACTGCATCAAACTTGTGTTGTGGCCACAACGCTCGGAGGTGGTTGGGAAAAAAGGGGTTTGTGAATCTCGTGAAGTTTCCCAGATGTTCCTTTTCTACCCCAGAGGGATGGCAGCAGTTCGGGGAAGGACACGGCACTGATTTCGCTGACGTCCATAAACCCAGACAGACAGACAGCCAACTTCACTAAACCGGTTTATCGCCTGTCCTGAGTCACATCCTCCTTCACACCCTGCTGGTGTCGCCCACTACACGAATTTTTTCGCTCGCCTCCAGGTGAGCAACACTTGTCTACTCCTGCCCGGGTCCAAATTTATGAAGAGCCAGTTTCCACAAATAAAACCCCCGGGCACTGGCACCGGCCTGCGCAGGAGGCGGTGGCGCTGGAGACAGCAGCGGAAGTACATTTCTTAAACTTCGCGCGAGTGAGAGGGGAAAAGTTAATTTTACCCTAAAGGCTAGCAAAGGCCTTTTAACATTCTATAGAAGAAATGCAAAAAAATCCACCGGTAACTAAGAAATAAAAGTGCGCATGCGCAGGGCGCCATCTGCAGCAGGGAGGGTCTCCCCGGCGCGGCGCATGGTACTGACGTCAGGTTCCCGGAAGCGGAAGCGGGTCTGGCGGTGTGCGGAAGTGTCTGGCGGAGGCCGGGGTTTCGGTTCTGTGGGCGGCGGCGGCGGGGGGAGCCGAGCCGAGCCGAGCCCCATCACCGGCGGGCCGACACTCTTTTTTCCCGTCTCCTTCCCCGCGCTCCACCGCTTCGCTATGGCGGGCAACACCGGCAACCTGCAGGTAGGGCGACGCCGGCCCGGCTCGGGACGGGGCGATGCCGGCAGGCGGCGGTCGGGGGCCTACGGGCAGGAGGGGCGGGCTGGGGGTGCCCCCGCCGGCCGTGGAGTGCCCCCGCCGGCCGTGGAGTGCCCCCGCCGGCCGTGGAGTGCCCCCGCCGGCCGTGGGGTGTCCCCGCCGGCCGTGGCGTGTCCTGGGCTGGGTCTGTGGGCGGGGTTGGGGGAACGGGGAGCGCAAAGGCTTTCTGCTGGTGGGGCTCGGACAGCGGCGGGAGGGCTGCGGGCTATCCCTGCGGGCAGGCGCAAGGGGGTGGCGAGTGGACTCGCCTCCGGGCTGGGAAGTCACGAAGGCTACAGGTGAATCCGTCCCCTCGTCGGCACTGGCCTCTGCTGGCGGCGGGCGGCAAGTCGGCGGGGAGGGGAGGCGGACCCTTCGGGCCAGCAGCCGCGGCAGCGCCTGATGTCCAGCCTGGGAAACAGCGTCTGGAGAATAAGCCTTCTGAGGAGAGGCCGAGGGAGCTGGGGTTGTTCAGCCTAGAGAAGAGGAGGCTGAGGAGAGACCTGATAGTTCTCTACAACTACCTGAAAGGAGGCTGTAGAGAGGCGGGGGTCGGTCTCTTCTCCCAAGGCACAGACAGTAGGACAAGAGGAAATGGCCTCAAGTTACGCCAGGGGAGGTTCAGGTTGGATATTAGGAAAAATTTCTTCACTTAAAAGGGTTATCAGGCATTGGAATGGGCTGCCCAGGGAAGTGTTGAGGCACCATCCCTGGAGGCATTCAAAAGGAGAGTCATCTGTGCCCTACCTCCTTACAACTTTATAAAAAATTATTTCCTGTTTGATATCAGTCCTCTTCATCACAGTAACAGGCTAAGATGCGTGGTCATATAATGACGTACTGGAGCTGAGAATCTAATACCCAAGTAATAGTCTTATGGGTATTCTGCAAAACCAGAGTATACCAAAACTCGTCAATCCACAATGTAGACTTTTTTTACAGGGCTGCAAAATGCACATTTTTCTCGCAGTTCCATTTTAGCAGGTGGTCTTTGCCATTTATTCTTTTGATTTAGTGTCACATATATCGCTATCTTTGTTGCTCTGGATCCAGGAATCATTGGACTGTTCTGTAGAATTTAGGTCACTAAAGAGACTTAAGAACTTTAAGAAGAAGGTAAATTCTTTTTTGGGTTGTTTTTTTTTGTTTTTTTGCTTTTGAATTTTATTTGAATGGTACCTGGAGGAGGCTAACAGAGCTAGCACAAGATGACCAGCAAGGAGGGGACTCCTCATTCATATGTGGTAAACTGCTTAGTTTACCTTAGAAGACTAAGTTCTGTTCCAAAGAAACAAATGCTTGCAGTGTTCCAATTTTTGCCACAACAGAGCTGTAGAATCTGCTTTATTGAAACATTGTTTTAAAAAAAAATTACTCTTTTGATTTTGGGTAGATCTGATGAGATGGTCTTTGCTTCTAAGAGTGTCTATACTGGAATGTCTAATGAAAACTCCTTGCTGCAGTTGAAGCTCTCCACCTTGCCCCCTGACATTACAATAACATCCTGAGCATACTAACAATGTGTAGGACATGACAGTGACTGAATGTGGAAAAGTACATGTGGAGCTATAGTTTGTATTCATTCACTCTGACTTAACCAACTTCCATGTTTAAGTTTACATGAACTTGTCATTCAGATGACAGTGTTAATTATCCTGAAGTGATGTAGACATTCCAAGGAGCAAAGTCTAATAAAAGGTAATAAACACTTAAGAGCAAATGAATAACAGTGATACCAACAAATCTACAGACCAGTGTATGCAATAGGATGACTTACATCAGTCAGTTTTATTTGAAACTATCTCAGCAAACAAATTAGAGAGCCATCCATAACTTCTCCTAGAACTTTTCTTGCTCATGATTTGAGTATGTTTTCTGTCTGGTGGGGGGGGTTTCTCCCTTCCTCCTGCAGTAGTAATTAGAATTTCTCACTTGGATATCAAGAACCTGAATCCTTCTAGAGAAGCCAGACAACTAGTCCGTCTTGGAAGATGTCTCCCAACGTAGGGTTGGCAGAGTGATAGTGCTGGTTTAAGTGCTTTGTAATCCTGGTCTTCCTGTATTGACAGGGTTTACTGATGTCATCAGAGTTCAGAGCATCTGGGTCTCTGATGGAAAAAAACTTAGAATGGATTTCCAGATCTTTCCATGATAAATGCAAGGGATTGATAAGGAAAAACCCAGACACAACCCAGTAGTAGTTTCAATTTATTATATAGAAACTTAACACTTGTCACTTGAGATTCTTTTTCTGTGCTAGTAAATTTCAGCAGTTTGTTAATCACTGTGTGTAAAAAGGATAGAAATAGTGTATCTCGTATAAAGCACCACCGAAGGCTTGCAATCAATTGCCTCTAACTTTTGAGGGTAGATGTTGAAGAGTAGAAAAACTGGCCATCCAAACCAGAGCAACAGCTTAAAATGTCTCTTTGATCATGCAAAATTGCTGTCATGCAGCATTTAATTATTTGCTTGTGTTACAGAAAGCGATAGACCTGGCCAACAAGGCAGCGCAGGAAGATAAAGCAGGAAACTATGAGGAAGCCTTCCGCCTGTACCAACACGCTGTGCAGTATTTCCTCCATGTTGTTAAATGTAAGGGTAACGTATTGGATGATTAAGTAGAATTTAGTAGGCAAATTGTCCAGGGAAATCTCTTATGTTGATATCAGTATTTTAAATTTTTACTTTGATCGTCAGGCGATTACTTGCTAATGGCAATGACTGAGGTCATATATTTTACAGCTTTTGCCTTTTCTGTGTTGTGTGCTTGCTCCATTCTCGTAAGAAATCAGATTACTTTTTACTCGTGTTTTGCTTTAGGTTTTTTTAAGACAGGGAGGCAGGGGTTTGCTGTCTCTCCTCTGGACTTCAGTAGCAGTGTTTCAGGCTGACCACTGCGCGTGAGGAAATGTTTCAATAAGTACAGGGATCCCTGTATTTCTGTTGTGCTGAAAACCACGTGTTAAACAAGAAGTCTTTGTTCTATCTGTGGAGTGGTTTTTTGCTCCTTCACTTATGCTGCTTGCCTTTCTGCAACCTCTCTGCTGGTATTTTTTGCTCCTTAATGTCTTGCTGTTCATCTTGGCCAACAAAATGTGTGAGATGGATTTGTATGTTGTGATTTTTCTTCAGTTTCCATATTCTCCTAATTACTATTTTATGCCTTTCTTTTCACGCTTCTGTGTGCCTTCTGCATCATGTCCAGTGTTTGTATGCAAGGAGTGGGCTTTCTTCATGTAGATACAGCCCTAACTGAAGTGGGCAGGGGTTGCTCACCTGACATAAGTGCATTTACAGGTCTCCATGAATTTAAAAAAAACGCTATTTTCTTTAAGGGCACTTAGTGTAATTTGTGTTTATCACTTCCTATCCATTTATATCTTGTGGGATTTATCAGAATGTCACTTTCTGTGCTTTTAACAATACTGATCTACTTTTGGAAGCTTAGCACGTAAACCTAACATGTTAAATTTTGATTTCTGATTCAAAATACTGTACTAATTGCTAAGAGAACAGTGTGGTTGTTACACCACAACTAACTCTTTCAGAAATCTTAAGTAAATTTTTTCTTTGATCCTTGGTCCTTAATCCTTTACAGTCCAATTTTAAGCCAAAGAAATGTTCAGTTGTATATTTGATTTCTGGTAGGTGATGACATACTTCATGTCACTTTTTTTCCATGATATAGTGGGAAAATAAGTAGTTGAGATGTTTTGTTATGTGGTGAGCCTCGAGAGAGGATTAGTGATAAAATATAAAGGTGACAGATTTAGTCTTGTTTTCAGATTGACGCACGTGTGTTTTGCAGTTAAGAAAACATTGTTTCTCTTCAATTCACAGATGAAGCACAGGGTGATAAAGCAAAACAGAGCATTAGAATAAAATGTACAGAATACTTGGACAGAGCAGAAAAGCTGAAAGAATATCTGAAAAAGAAAGAGAAAACTGCACCAAAACCAGTTAAAGAGTCCGGTCCTACTGACGGAAAAGGGTATGTGTTTGGAGAAGGTAAAGCAAAATACTTCCTGAACTCAGCTTGTTCTAAAATTCAACTCTTCAAAGATCATTTTAACTAGTGTCTTTTAAATGCTTCGGATGATGACTACTGCTGAAATAAAGTAGGCAAATGAAAGAAAAGTAACACGAATTAGCAGGCATTTCTGTGCTTGTTTACGAAAATATGTGAACATTTATATAGGAAGTTCACTGAAGAAAGAAAACTATTTCAGACTAACACATGCATATGACATTTAATGGAAAGAACCTAATGACACTTACGTTTTTTCTGCACATAAATACTGACTAACTAGAAAATAAATTCAGACTGATGATTGCTGTGTCCCAAGCTTTATCTGTCACGTGCTTGATAAAAGGTTGCAAAGCACTATGTTCTCTAAGATGGACTGAATGACACTAATGCCTTGCTGCTGCCTAGTTTCTCCACTGCTTTCCTTTTATTAGACTTGATTTTCATTTTGCTTATTGGGGAGGTAAACAAGCAGAGCCTCTTTTCGCATTTGCTATTGCCTTTATAGGGATAGGAAAGAGGAAGGGTTCAGATGGTATGTTCTGATGGAATTGCCCTTTTTAGCAACTCTAGTTGTTCAGGACTGCTAAAATTCACTTCATTTTCAGTCTCCTTCGTTGTCTACTCATCTCATTGGCTTTATTTTTTGAGCTGTACTGTGTTCTGCTGGTTTATACTAGAAGAAATGGGTAGTACCACAGAGGCTACGTGTATTTTCATGACCTCCACTCCAATTGTTCACTATCTAGTCCTTTTTTCCTTCTTTAACTTCCACTTTCATTTGCTCTGACAAGATGAGAGTGTAGATTTTCATAGTACTAGATGGAATTGACCAAGTCCTGTTACGGTTCCAGATAGGAGGTAAGTGCTATTGTCAACAAATAAACCTTTTTTAGTACTTTCATGTTGCTGGATACAAGGGCTTTTGTTTCCTAGAGGCTGGCTCAGAGGATGTAGAGGTGTGTTAAGAGGGCTCAGACCCATAAGAAGCTGAAACAGTGAGGAGGGTGAATTAGAATGTGGTGTAGAAAAGTAGGAGTACAACGATGTAAACTTACAGAGATTCTTCAGACTGGGGATTTTTCTGCTTTTTGCATTCTAATTTTTGTTCTAAGACAGCGGTCTCTTTTATTGTATTTCAATGGTTTTTTTTCTTGTTTCTGAATCAGGAATGACAGTGATGGGGAAGGGGAGTCGGAGGATCCTGAAAAAAAGAAGCTACAGAATCAACTTCAAGGTAATACTGAAGCATCCTTTTCTTTAAATCATGGTGACTTCAGTCAAGAAAATTCCTATACTTTTGCTATCTAAATCTTATGGATTAATTTACTGTATATAAGTGGCTCGATTAGTCTGTACTCTTCACATACAAAAGCGTAGTCTTTATGGAAGTATGGGTTTGTGTGCCATGAAATTATACAGTGACTATGTTGAAATTTATCTCTTGTACCCTGTCCCTCATGTTAAAATTGTACCATTTATCAGGATGGTATTTTCCAAAGGCAGAAGTTGCAAGATCCCAGATAGTATTTTTCGCTTTTAAGTGCATTTGAGTATTGCCTAGAGGCTAAGGTAATATACGTCATGCAAACACTTAGATTAAGCAGGATTATTTTCATAGAAAGACTTGTGCTCAGGTTTAGGAGTTGAGGACTTAAAGGGGACCTACAGGAGAAATGGTGAGGGACTGTTTATCAGGAAGTGTCACAATAGGACGAGGGGTAATGGTTTTAAACTGAAAGAGGGGAAATTTAGATTAGGCATTAGGAAGAAATTCTTTCCTGTGAGGGTGGTGAG
>BJBW01012481.1:0-13375 GCA_004320125.1 Scolopax mira | reverse complement strand
GAGCAACCTGCTGTAGTGGGAGGTGTCCCTGCCCAGGGCAGGGGGGTTGGAACTTGATCTTTAAGGTCCCTTCTAACCCAAACCATTCTATGATTCTATGACATGTATTCTTGCTTCTTTACAGTAACAGGAAGCGTTTTCTTATATGTAGTGATGATGCTCTCCCAGTTGAGTAACGTAATAGTTTGGGGGTTTGAACTCAAATGTTGAATACAGTTAGTGATGCAAGGTATAGTATCTATCAGTGGTTTTGCACACGGTAAAAAAAGAGGCTTTGTTTGATATTTATTGCCCTTTAATGGTGAAGAATTGTTTAGAGCTTCCTTGCCAGAAAGTGCTTACAGATTTGAAGAAACATCACAGTTTTCCCCCTATTTTTCAGTGTAAAAAAGATCAAGTGCATTTCCCAGATTTCTGCCTGTGTAATTTAAGGAGCTATTGTATCATGTTTGGAAATTGTATCAGGTTTTTTGTACTTGTCTACACATTTATTTAATCCTATGCATAGTTCTATGAAACAGTTTCCTGTATTTTAAAATGACAGCAAAATGATGCACTCTTATCCTGTCTCTCACTTCATTTCTTCCCACATGAATCTGGTATTCAGTTCTTCAAGAAATAGTTTCTTGCACCTACCACTTCTTTGATACTTTCTATGAAATTACAGTGTTCTTCCTCATACATTTGGTTGCTTGAAATCTGAGGTGTGAGATACCTGCTACCTTTAAATGTAATACAGGAGTCTGTTACTCAGATAATACAAGCTCTGGGCAGCCTTCAAATCACTTGCACTTCCTGCAACATCCATGGAAATTTACTGTATTTAATTTTGCTGCCTTGTTACTCCTAGCTGACTTTGCCTTATGTAGCTCTCCCAATTCTATGGGTATTTGTCAAGATTTTAATTACTATAGCAGCTTGGCTTATTGTGGGAGAAGTGATTAGTAACATTAACACTGGATAGTAGTTGTGGATCTGTTGTCATATATTCCTGTTAAGAATTTTAAAGGCCTTTTGCATTCTGTTGCTTAATCTTCCAGCTATTAATTTACGCCTACAAAATTAGCATGCCTATAATTCCAGTTCCGTTTGTGTCCAGGTAATCTCTTAGAGTGCTGTAATTTACAATGCAGTAATTTCAGTTACCATGGTATGTCTACTGCAGGTAACTCTGATGTTTCAACTTTGAAATAATCTCCTGTTCCTATCTGAACTGTTATCTGTTCTGCTAATTATTGTAGTGATGAAGCCCATAGTTCTGTTTACTTTAAGAAAAATTGAGGTTTAATCAACCTAGCAAAAGAATTTAATGTATTGGAAGTGTGTGATTGAATTAATTCTAATATATAGATTGCAAGCAAAGGCAGTTTGCAGTCAACTTTCTCTGTAACATTTTTAACATCTTTAACAACATGATGTTTCTTCTGGACTTCAAATTCCAAATTATTAGCAATTGTTAACAGAAATTATTTGTTTCAATCTGATGGAAAAGGAATGCAGCAAATAAGAAAACGTCACATTAGATACTTGAAAAGTAAGCAGGTTATTTGCCTTATTCATTAGCCAGTGAGTAACACTAAATTTTCGATCCTGTAGAAGAAAACAAGCCTTAAATTACTTCGCAGAGCTCTGAAGGCATAAGGTGAAAGTGTTGAGAAAACAGCTGGTGAAAGCCAGTCATGAAATGATAGAAAGTCCTTTGTAGAGAAATAGGACAACTGAAACTTTCAGTGTGTTTTTGTACTTAAATAAGCATTGGGTTGGTTGGCATTTGTTCATCTGAGAAAATTTCTCTTACCTTTGGATTTGCTTTGGCTAGGATTATCAGATCTAATGCTGAATCACTAGCTCAGGTCCCAGTTGTGCCATCTAAAAGTAGCCAAGACAAAACAATTTTTAGTGTTGCAGACTAACCAGTCTGAAGAGAAGGCTAAATTACAGCTCAGTTGGCTAAAATCAAGCTGAACTTGTTGGTTGAGCAAGATGAGACTTAGTGATAAACTTTGAGAGACAATGGCTAGACTGAGAAGATACTTCTGGAAGCAGGGTCCATATAACCTTTTTGATGCTTTCAGCCCTGACTCTCAAAGCTCTTTACCATTAGATGGTCCGATTGTTTGCTGCACATCTGGAGATACCCAACAAGTCATTTCATCTGCTGGAGAATCTTATAAATGCAGTTTCAGGAAGTACAGTGGTGGTTTAGTAAGGAGATGGTGCCTGGGTACCCATGAGAGAAGGCACTCCTCTGTGACTACTAAACACACACTTGATGGTCAGTTATGGACTAGCTTTGACCGTTGCAGGATTTCTACTAATTCTCAAGTATTCTGGTTATCAGTGGTTCATTGTGGTAAAACAATGTGACAGATTTCTGTAGAAACAGCATCCATTTGACTAACAGTATTCAGGGGTTATATCTACTTTAAAATGACTTGTTTTATTCAGTCTGGACTAATTATTTTTTAATTTCCAAAACGGAAGTTTGTGACGTTGTGAAGAGATACGTGCATCACTGATTTATACACAATCTTTTCTTATAGGAGCAATTGTCATGGAGCGACCAAATGTAAAATGGAGTGATGTTGCTGGCCTTGAAGGTGCCAAAGAAGCACTTAAGGAAGCTGTGATACTGCCCATTAAATTTCCACACCTGTTTACAGGTCAGAATTGAAGCATTTATTTGCTGTTGGCCAGTCAGGACTGGCACTGGGATCTGAGAGGAATGGTATGCTGGTGTGTCAGAGACTCAAGCTGAGCTCTTAACAAAGGGATTGTGATCCATCTAACAAAAGTTTCATGGGTAGATGTGGAAAAACTCTGAATAAATCAGAAGGGCTCTGTCAGAAAAATAGTCTCTGCCTTTCTAGAGTATATTGAAGGCTGGTTTCTCTTTTGCAGGAAAAAGAACACCTTGGAGAGGGATTCTGTTATTTGGACCACCAGGAACAGGAAAGTCCTATTTAGCAAAAGCTGTGGCGACAGAAGCCAACAACTCTACTTTCTTCTCAGTATCTTCCTCTGACCTTGTCTCAAAGTGGTTAGGAGAAAGCGAAAAGTAAGTTGGAGTTGCCAGAGGTCCAGGGAAACAATGTCAAGAAGTAATTAATACAGAGCTAGATAAGTTGCTGTAAAGAAATTGAAGTTGAAGGAAGGGTCATGTGTTTTTTGAAAACAAATTTCAGGTGTTTCTATCCTTCATGCTGCAGTTCCATGTAAAGGTATCATCATGTGCTATATTTTGTGCTGTTGCAACTGGACCTCTCTTCGGTGCTCAAGATAGGTTGGGATTTTTTTGTGGGTTCTTTTTTTTTTAAACTAGCTCAGAAAGGTTTCAGGAGCACCATGGAGTTCATTCCCCTCCTGAACTCAGCTGGTTGCACACTACACCTGTCTGAAGTGTTGGGGTACTCTGCCTCTTGGCATCTCTCCACTCACTAGTCCCAGCAGCTGTGCTGTTAACATACGGCATTTTTTTGTCCATACAGAGGTGTTTTTACTTTATCCTGATTTCTAACAAAATCTGGAAGACATAAGAAATTTGCAAAAATAGGTTGAAGGAGAGGAGCAGCCATGAAAGAAATTTCATGGTTGTCCATGCAAATTCTTCACCTGTTAGTATATGGTATGCGAAGAAGACCAGGAAGCTGAAGTGACAATCAAATGCTGTCTAAAAGTGAAGGAATTTGTCCATCTAGACTTCTAGTGAAGATTTCCTGAACTAGGAAAAAGCTCTGGTTTTGTTGTACAGAAAGGACTGTCATGATGATGACAATACTTGTCAAACCATGCTTTATTAGTTTGAAGTGTGGGACAATTAAGCAACACTATTTGAAATTGATAAGGATGGGGAAGAAAGGCTATTAGATAGAGGGTGTGAACTTGGTTTCTTTCTCCAAAAGCTGGAAACCTTAAACTGCTTTTCTTCTGTTACAAAGGGAATACAGAACTGCAGTACAACTTGGCATTTTTTTCTGTTTGACTTTATTTGAGACTATTGAGATGTAGTGCTGTTAATGTGAAGAATTGCCCACCACATTCCTATTTATTTTCCTTTTGAACTTGGTAAAATGTGTTAAAAAATATATGACTAGGTATTGATTGGTTGGGGTTTTTTTTTGCAAACCAACTTTTCTTGTCATATAAAAATTGTTAAGTTGTATAAAGTACACGTACCTGCTGTTTCTTACAAGATCTCTAGAGCTAATCTGATTAGGTTGTAAATATTAAATAAGAGAAAGCTGTGTTCTTTTGAATCTGCCTAGAGTGGTGGGTTTGTGTAGTCCAGGCTGTCTTGTAGAAATGTAAACTGGAAAAGGTGTGGGTTGTTTTTCTTGTAAACCCACTTTTGGAGTACTCTAAAGTGTTTCACATTGCTTTATGCTGGGCTTTTTCATTTAGCATAATTCAGAGTCCAGTCTCAGAACTGGAACAGCTTTGAATAGCTCTATGTTAATACTTGTATTTTTTAAGCTTTCTCTAAAGGAAGTGGCCCTATCATAAACTTCAGTTCTATGTTTTTACTGGTGTAATCATTAAGATAACTCAGGCTGTTTCCTTTTTTAAGATTAGTGAAAAACTTGTTCCAGCTTGCCAGAGAAAACAAACCCTCTATTATCTTCATTGATGAGATAGACTCCCTCTGTGGGTCAAGAAGTGAAAATGAAAGTGAGGCTGCTAGACGGATAAAAACAGAATTTCTGGTCCAGATGCAAGGTAAGTTTACTTGGGTTTCAGGATAAGTCAAAGGAATTAAGATGGGTATTTTAAGCATAGCTTGCACGAGAACAGTAAACAGATCTGCAGTTCTACCCCCCAAAATTTTGACACTTTAAAGCAGCCTGTGTTTATCATCTAAATGGTGAAATGATTTCTGCCTTGATATAGGGGTTGGTGTTGACAATGAAGGAATCTTGGTCTTAGGAGCAACAAACATACCCTGGGTTTTGGATTCTGCTATCAGGAGAAGGTATGGTGGCTTTTTTTTTTTTATGATATGAAATTTGCAACTGTTTTGAGGGTTCAGTCTGAGGCTACTTGAAGTAGTAATCCAGCTCATGTTTGCAGACATGGCTAGTGTTCTACAACACAATTCCATGAGATGGACTGAGCCAAACTAATAGCCCTTTGTCCCTTTAAAGAGATAGGTTGGTCATTCTTATATTGGACCTGTGGTATATTTGATCTCTTGGATAGCTGATGGTGGTTGAGCATGCAGGAAACTATTATGTTTCCTTGTTGGTTGTTTTTCTGGTGGACTTCGGGGACAAGTTACAAAATAGGCACCTCAGAAGAGCAAGAGAGGGTAAAGCTTTCCTTTTCATCTATTAACAAACTGTTGAATGGCTTGAGCTATTTTATGAAAATGTAGTCTATGTTACACAGAAATACCTATGTGTTTCTATATGCCAGGCATAATTTGTAATCTTTCAGCATGTTTTAACTGCTGTTTTGTAAATAAAGGGCTTCCATACCTGTATCTGATTAGCTGGATCTTTCATTGAGCTTGTCCTTTGAGAGGATAAATATCTATGTGCTATGTGACAAGTATGATTACGTTGTGATGAGGACACGGGTTGGATAATGGTCATTTTTGTAGGCTAAAGAAAAATTACTTTTTTTTGTGACTGACACTGACTTTTATTTATATACTTCATTCAAGCTGGTCATCACTGGTTTAAAGTGATCTCCAGAGGTCACTTTAAACCTGTATGACTACAGTTTCGTGTGAGAGAGATTTAGAGGTGAACATGTTGCTTAAAATTTCAGTTTGTTCTTGACATTCCAGCTTTGGGGTCCACAGTACAAGACAGACATGGACCTGATAGAGTGGGTCCAAAAAGGGTCACAAAAATAATCAGAGGGCTGGAGCACCTCTCCTGTGAAGAAAACCTGAGAGAGTTGGGGTTGTTCAGCCTGGAGAAGAGAAGGCTCCAGGGAGACCTTAATGCAGCCTTCCAACATATAAAGTGGGTTTATAAGAAAGATGAAGAGATGTTTGGGTTGTTTTTTTTTTCTTTTAGCAAAACCTGTAGCAAATAGGACAAGGGGCAATGGTTTTAAAATAAGAGAGAGTAGGTTTAGATTGGACATAAGAAAGAAAATTTTTATGATGAGGGTGGTGAGACACTGGAACAGGTTGCCCAGAGAAATTGTGGATGTCCCATCGCTGAAGTGTTCAAGGTCAGGTTGGGTGGGGCACAACCTGAACTTGTGCAAGATGTCCATGGCAGGGGGGTTGGACTAGATGATCTTTTAAAGGTCCCTCCCAACTGTAACCATTCTCTCTCTGTGTAAGTGTAAGTGTAAGAAAAGAGTTCTCTAATTCTTTTCCATAAAACTTAAAGGAACTTGAACAACAGTGGCAGGAATCAAATCAATTTTTCATGGATTTGGCCCACCTTCTTATATATCAAAATAATTGTGTTCTATAGAATTTGGAGTTGCTCTTATTTTGTTAGTGGGAGGTAATCCCCACTGTGAGAACAGATGCTGCTTCAAAAGAAGAACTGCAGCTATCGCTGTTTTCTACTGATGACTGTATTGAGAATATGACTTCAAATTTGCTTCCAACTATGAAATTTTCTTTAATTTAGTTGGAGATTGTAGAAACTAGTTGTGTCAGCTTGTTATTAGGCAGTTCTTTCTTTGGGTGTGAAAACTGTTCAAGTATACTTCAAAACTTCAAAACTTTTTCCCTCCCATCAATTTTTTCTCTTTTCAAATGCAAACTCTGCTGAAGAGAATCTGAAAAAAACTTCAGTCTGGAGAGAAGATCTCTGTCATGAAAAAGAAGTAGTTGTTATATTCTGGATGTTATGCTAGCTACAGGATTATTTATGAGAACAAGTTGTTAAATATTGCCTTAGATTATTATTTTTAAGGTTTATAATACCGAAACTGCTTCTTTCTAATATTGTTAGGAACAAACTATATACTTATTTGCATAAGCTCCTTTCCACTGTGCACCTGCATCAGCTAGCATCTGTGGAAAATTTTGGTTTTTCTTTTTTATTTTTCTTTTTTTTTTATTAAACCAGGTTTGAGAAGCGTATTTACATTCCTTTACCTGAAGACCACGCCAGGGCTGCAATGTTCAAACTCCACCTTGGATCGACTCCCAATCTCCTGACGGAGTCGGATTATCGAGAGCTGGGGAAGAGAACCGATGGTTATTCTGGTGCAGACATAAGCATCATTGTGCGGGACGCGCTGATGCAGCCGGTTCGGAAAGTGCAATCAGCGACTCACTTTAAAAAAGTAAGTAGGCATCAACTTTTTTTTTGAGTTATTTCATCTCTGAGAACTATCTTAATGTGGTAATTCTTGGCGAAGTAAACTGGATATGGGTTTATGAATGCTGTATGAAGCTTTTTAGCCACTACGGGAGAACTTGGGTATTCCTCCTTTTCCCCCCTCCCTTCCCCTACTCTTGCTATCAGTCTGGTGGAGCTGGTTTCTCCTTATTCATGCTGTGTAATCCAAGCTCTGATGATTCTTCACCTCTCTAGGTAGTGTTAAAAGCGTTTGGTTTGAAGTTTGTCTTAAATGGGAATGTTACAGAGGTGCTCTTCTTCTGGATCAAGTTATGTGGTTCCTCATGTTTTTCTAGCATGTTTAAATAAATGTATCCCTCGTCCACGTGGGAACAG
The DNA here is from genome assembly GCA_004320125.1 of Scolopax mira. Taxonomy (NCBI): domain Eukaryota; kingdom Metazoa; phylum Chordata; class Aves; order Charadriiformes; family Scolopacidae; genus Scolopax; species Scolopax mira. The sequence goes on along the minus strand of BJBW01012481.1, from coordinate 5,723 downwards.
ATGGATTATAGTTATACATCTTCTGCTTACTTGGTGTATTTTTCAAACTGAAAAATTAAGATTCTTGAAAAATTCTGGTTAAAATGTTGAATCAATGTTACTTGCAACCTCCGCTTTAAAGGGGTTTTGAGGAGCTTTTCCCTGTTTTAACAACTAAATGCGTATTTAGAAACACTGCTATAATAAATTTCTTCTGAGGGCAATTTAGCAGTAACACTGTGATGTAAACTGTGTTTAAAAATAAGCAGCTGTTTTGATATATCAAGAATTTTCTAGATGCTTCCTTCCCTTAAGCAGTGATGCCTGAAATATTTATCCACTGTTGACTTTGAGTGACAATGACATTTCTGGCTAAAGGGCTGTTACCTTTTAGCCTTTTCTTCGTATTTGGAAGAATCTGAGGCATGTCTTGGACTGCCATGGAGCAATTAAATATCTTTGATTGTTATAGTTTGTGGAGCAACCCGCAACGAATTCTTACCTAATTCTTTGTCCTAAAAAAAAGAAAGGAAAAAAAAACCCCACAACTGCAGTATTTGAGGGCTCTGGCATAAGCCAGGTTGACTCCAATTGTGCTGTTAGTACTCTAATTGGATGCAATTTCCTATTTTTATAAGCAAAATCTTAGCTTTATAATTATTGGCATCATAACAGACAACTTGCCTTAGTTAAACAGTGCTTTCCTCAGTCATTACTAACTCATTGTAAACCACTCCTTGCTCTATGGGATAATACAGGTTTGTCAGAGTGCATTTTGAATATTACAGCCTGTGCTTTCCAGCATCGTTCTTTAAATGCAGTTTGGAATAGTAAATCCAGTTCTCTGCTCCAGCAGAGAAAGCCCATGTGTTGGCTTTCAAAACACATGCAAAGATTGAGTTCCTATTGATCTGTGATGCTTCAGGTAACAATGAAAAAAAATAAAACTGTTGGTCCCAAATAGAAATGTTGCAGAAAGGAGACAGATAACCCAGTGCAACTGTTTTTTGGGTCTCTTTTTTTTTTTCTGGAAAAAAAAAAAAAGGATGGTTTCTGTCCTTCCACTAGATGGCCCCATTCTCTACCGAGTGCTGCTGAGGTGGTGGCAGAAAAGGTGCTCAAAACTTTGTAGTGCAGTATGTCAAAGATTGAAAAGCCATCTCTGCTTCCTGACTTGAGGGGACACTCTGGGATAATTATTGAGACGTTTTTAGAAGGCTATTAACTAGTGATGAATGAACTCCCAAACTAGGCACTAGGAATGGTGGTCTTCTCTAACCAGCTTTCATGGCATGTTAGTTTTCCACAGGAATCCTTAGCCTTGGGAGGAAGCAGCTCCTGGGATTTGACCTGATGTGAATTTAAGTTTCTGGCTACAGCTGCATTTTTTCGAAGTGCATGATGCCAGCACATTTATACAATTTCTCTTTCACAGGACATGTCTTCCCAATGGGTGGGGCATCTGCATAAAATCAAGGGATCTTTTTGTTCTAAAGATGCTGTGGTGGTTCTGTTTTGTTGGGTTTTGTTTTTAAATTATAACTCCTATAAACTGAGTATTTTCTTATTTTTAGGTAAAAGGACCATCAGTATCTAATCCAAATGTGATGGTAGAGTTGTTCACCCCGTGCTCTCCAGGTGATCCTGAAGCCATAGAAATGACGTGGATGGAGGTTCCAGGAGATAAATTACTGGAACCTCAAGTTTCTATGGTAGGTATTCTTTTGTAGCATTTCCTTCTTGCTTTGCAAAACTCTGGAAGGTACGGTAAAGACTTTTTTCAAACGGTTGTGCAAGGCAATTGCATGAGTTGTTTGTTTTCAGAAATGCTGGACATACCAGATAACATGTCACAAGTATGACATGCTTGTGAAAAAGCCAGCTCTCTATCCCCAAAAAGCATTTCTTTCTTACTGTTCTTGTCTGCCTGTGCAGCTGCTGTCCTATCATCATAGACAGCATCTGGCTCTTCTCTGCTTTCACTTGTCTTTTATTCACTTAAAACCTTTGGGATCCCTGGCCCATAATATGCTGCCTTCCCATCACTCTCTAGTGTTAGCATTGATACTGGGAAATGGAAAATTATATTCAGTGTAAATTGGGAAGTGATGTGCTGTAGATAAATACTGCCCATGAGATGAATACAAGCATAAACAATAAATGTAGAAAGATCATGGATGTAATGGTAGTTTTGGTTGAATTTAATCATGGGTGATACAGCTCTTTCAGCAGTTTTCTTAGTTCATGTTAAAATATTTACTTTGGTCTGGGTAATAAAATGTGTCATTTTAAGACAAATTGAAATTTTAGCTCAGTGCTTTAAAAAAAAAAATTACTGGACATTTATTCTGTATTTTTCCCTAAGAGCAACAACAAAGATTCTGAATTTAATACAATATTTGAGGGAAGAATTTGACAGCATCACAGATTTGTTATCATTTCTTATGTGCAGATAGTCCTGTAATGAATGAAAGAAGTCAGTATATTTTATGGGGATCACAAACCTCTAAAGCAGTAGGCACTGCTCTGTAAATATAACTGTCACTGTATTTCAGAAAAGAATTTTCCGTGTGTATTTGCATACTGAGGAAGCACAAAAGGATTTATGCAGGTGCAAGCCTGCCCTAGAACTTCTGCCTGCATGGGCTAAGAGGATTTCTAATCACTCTTTCCTGGAATTAAATACAGCAATTTTTTGTGTGCTTCTGATGGTCTCTGGGTGCCGATGCACTATAGTTGCGTAGGCGGTTGTTTCGGTGTCCAAAATCAGTTCTTGTCCTTAAAAAGATCAGGCTTTAAGTCTTTCTAAGCAGAGTATCTGTAGTCTCATGAGAGAAATCTCAAGTCTAGAAAATCATGGTACTAACTTTTGGGTTTACCCATAATTTTTTAAGAATACAAGGTGTTAGGCATCTGCTTTTTTCAGTTGCTTCTGGCTAGGCCTTGATTAATTTTTTTGTCCCTTTTTGTGCATAGGGTGTTTTAACTGCTGCTTTCAACTTATAGACTTGGGATTTTTCTGAACTTTGTTTTCCAGTATCTAAATATTAATCTAGGAAATTGACTGAATTGAAGAGACAGAAATTAGCAGTTATGAACAGTAAAACTTTGCTAGAGATGAATCACAAACTACTGTTCTGTATCATTGAGTACATGGGAACATCTCATTATTTTCCACTTTAAACTGCTATAGTTAAAAATGGGTTGAAAATAGTAACTGACAAAAAAAGAAGGAAGTTCAGCTCTTTTCAGTAAAAAGAGGTGAATAAAACTTGAATGGATGAGTGGATTAAACCTAAAACTGAGGTGGTTTCATTATTAAAAAAACTCACTGAATTTCTGTCTTCACAGGGTTAAAAATACTACCTCTGTGTACAAGGAGTTTAGGCTGACTTAAAGTTTTGTGTAAATAGGAGCTCTCATGGTCATTTTGTTTTAATGGGCTTTTTAATGAATATTTCTCTTGGCAACAGGATTGCTAACAGTGATACTGTACTTGTTTCTGAAAATACTCTTTTTTTCTTTTTTTTCCTGACAGCCGGATATGCTCAGGTCATTAGGTAACACAAAACCAACAGTTAATGAACAGGACCTGGAGAAGTTAAAGAAGTTTACAGAAGACTTTGGTCAGGAAGGCTAAACCAAAGATATATGTGGAGCATTAGAACTTTTTTTTTTCTTTCTTAAGTATTCTTGTGTCTTTACTGATGGCACTTCAAATAAATGCCAATAAAATCACTCCTTTTCTTACTTTGCAGAAGGAATCGAAGATACCTTTGCAAAGACCTTTAAGGTTTTGTATTTTATTGTTTTCCTCAGATGTCTATTAAATGTCTTCTATGGAAAAATAATATGAAAATACAATTTTAGGGTGAGACAGCAAAGTGATGTGGTAACGTCTATTAAATACTAGAAAACTTTATTAGTTTGATTTTAGTATTAGATTAGGCCTGGGTACAAGTGAGTTTTAAACTCCCAGTAGACTCAAAAACTCCTTTTTTGAGGGGTGGAAGAGAGCATATTTGTTGGGTGTTTTCATGTCGGTCAATCAGTCTTCATATTAATTGCTCTCATTTTATTTGTAAAAATGCCACAAAAATTGCTAATCAAGCATACTGCAAGTGTGGGTTTGCTATTAAAGAAAGAAAGAAAACACTGTGAAGAAAAAGACTACATGGGCCAGTACTTTGTTTAAATCCTGATGGAACTGGTATTTGGCTTCTTCTGCTATGCTGTGTTAAAATTTTGCCTTAAACAGCAAGCTTTTGTTTTTAACTCTTTACTAGCTGATACACACTGTCACTATGCAATTTAGCAAAGGTTTGTTAAACACAAATATCTTGGAAGGTGTTTTGCTGTCCATTCCTGTTGTTTGGGTTTTTTTTAAATCTGGATATACTTTCTGCAGGAGTTTGACTAAAGTTGGAAAAAAAGCATTAGTAATAAATATCCTGCAAGATTCCACATCTCAAGGCTGGCAAGGTATAAGTAGTCTTTGGAGAATGTATGGGAGGTATTTTGGGAAATAACATACTTTCACGTGTGAGGAGAGTCTAAAAGATGTTTTAGCCACAAACTTTCCAGTGATGAATTAACTCAGAGCCCTACTATTGCATATAGGTTGCATCAATTTAGTGCTGAAACTTTTGAGAGAAGGCTGGCACTTTAGTACAGAAGTAGCACTTCCATTGACCTTTTTTCTGAAGAACTACACGTTGAGATGTGCCTGAATGTAACTTACAACACTACAGTGTCAGCGTTGAGTTTGTGCCTTGTAAGTTTGCACTGGCTGTAGATACAAAACATCATTAGGATACCTAGAATACTCTGTGTTCCATTATCCTTGTACAACTCTATCCTGCGTTACGCTTTGTTGAACTTGCATTAAAATAAATTTGCACATTTTGTGTGTGTATGTCGTAGGTACATACACACATTTATGATCATCTTCCGATGGGGTTTGGTTTCCTATATGTACATATTTTGTGTACTTTATAAATCATAGGACGGGTGAAATTTGCTGTACTTAAATGAAGTAAAATGTTATAGTATAACATCAGCTACGTTTTTTGAGTATTTCTTCAATGTTATGTTCAAGTATTTACAGCTCGATTGTTTTCTTTTTAGACTTTGGTTTCTATGTTTAACAGCTAAGCAAAATATTTAGTTAAAAATTCTTTGATCTGCAAGGTGCTGAGCTTTTGTTTACTAACATGACGAAACATTCTTTCCAAAATTGTTCAGTTGCACGTCGCTTTACCTTTGTCTTTTGTTGTAAATCAGTGGACTACAAATCTCTTTGTGGACCTGGGTGGGGAGGTAAGAATTCCAGTGTAGGTGCAGGCAACTATGGTTAGTGAACTTAATCCTCATTGCAACAGGATTGCTTTTTCATAGTTGCCTCTTGCAAACGCTTTAGAAGTGAGCCATGGGCTGGCAGGGCTCTCACGCAGCAGTTTGAAGCTACTATCCGAAGTACTTGGCTCTTGAACTTTTCTTTAAAATGAGAGTCCTTACTGCAATCCTAAAATTCTCAGGAACTTCTCGTTTTGTGGTAGGCTGATTTGTCCTATGGGTTTCCATAAACCTAACTGTGTAATCTCGTATCCTTAATGTAGAAGAAAAGTATACTGTATGTTTTTAAATTTACATCTTGCTGCTTGCTCAGTTGTGGGATGACATCTGTTACAGAAGCATTAATGTTTGATGTTTGAAGTTGTTTTTAGAAATATATTCCAAATAAA
>BJBW01012480.1:21021-36311 GCA_004320125.1 Scolopax mira | reverse complement strand
CCTGGCCTTGAACCCCTCCAGGGATGGGGCAGCCATGAGTTCTACCTTTCATCATTACCTCTGAAGACAAAAAACATAATTGCTGCAAATTCATTACTTTATAATTGTCATTCTCTCCTATGACTCCCTTGACCAAAAGAGTACTTCATGCATTGCTGGGTTGCTCAGACCATTTGTAACTTCTAAAATATTATTACTACCTAGCACTTGCTCAATTAAAGTTCAGGCTTATCAAGAGAGGAAATAACAGGGGGGCACCTGGGCTGAGCACCAGCAGAAGCACCACTACTGGCAAAAAAGCTCCAAGGTCCTGAGTCTTGGTCATGCTGTTGTCCAATATCCCCCTTACACTGGCAAGGCATCTATCTCCATTCATCCATAAACGAATCATGGCAGATTTGCTTGGTCTAATTTTATTCTCATCACTGCTCAGGCTTCAGTTTGCATAAGTGCATAGTTACCTGCCAGCTATAAACAAACTGGAAGCCTTGTTGTGAAAATCACTGTTTGCATGTGAAAAGACAGAGTTGGCACAGAAAGGAATCTTAAGGAGAAAGGAATCCTCCATAATAATGCATGGTTATGGAGACAATTTTGTTTTTAAAGTTTAGGGAACTAAGATATTCTGGCCAGAACCTAGCATTCAGATAAAATTATATTAAAATAAAAAAAACAGAAAGAAAAATTTGCATATTTCTGCAATTTTAAATCCAAGAAGCAATTTAACATTATGGAATCTTTGTCAGTTACACCAATTCTCCAGTTAAAAGGAGAATAAGACCACAGTTGAGGGCAAACTTTTGCAAGCTCCTTACGAAATGGCACCCAGTAAAGAGGTAGCTGAGGGTTAGCAAGAAATCTGGAGCTGGATGAAATACCAAGTAGCTCATGGATAACACCTGAGCCCAGTTGAAGCGAATGAACAGCTCTCCCAGTACAGGAGGGCAACAGTCCGTTATGGCTTTTCATCTTTAAGTCCCTCATGTAACTAAGATTATAGACCAAACTGCACAATTTTTCCTTAGGTGGCAAATGAAGCAGCTCACATTTCAAGCTATTGTCTTCACCGTGTCCAGCCCACAGAGGTCTCTCCTGGTATCTGCTGTGGGTGGCTGTCACCGAGAAAGTAAGAGGAGAAAAAGACGCTCGGGCTTGCCGTGCTGTTTAAACTCCAAGTTTAATTGTATCTGGTTGCTGAGACTCACGTAGCTTGTTAAAACTGTAAACAGAGACTGGCTGCTCACACAGTAGCTGCTGACAATTTCATCAATTTCATCTGGTGACAGGAGCTGGTTTCAAAGAAGATTAGTAACTGCTATTGAGAATATTCATTGAGAACTCACTCTGCCTGCCTGCAGATTACAAAGGGTTACTGGCAGCCCCACTAACCTAAACAGACTGGGGCTGTTTCAACCATCCAGTTGCAGCACTTTCCTAAGGTCTTCTGGACCCAATTTACCACCAGCTTGTTTGAGCTGCAACAAGTTGCAGAAAGGAATACGACTCTTTTAAGACTGAATTTAGCCAAGAAAACTGCGCTAGGAAGAGCGACATCATAACATTCACTGGGGTTTCCATTCAGTTCTAATTAGGCTGCATAAAAATGTCTCCAAACATATTTAACTTGTATGCGATGGCATCATGTTCAAGGCTTAAAATTTTAATTTATGGGCTTGGGTGGGTGCCTGATACTTCTAATGGTTAATGAATCTGTCCTCACTTGGCAATTTGCCATCGGTGATCATAGAGTTTGTGCATGCCCCTAGGTATTTATATCTGCAAAATTGATAGTGTGTGAAATGTCTTATATTTGACAAAACATGGCTGTTTTATTTTCTTCTGAAATGACATAATTACTCCTGCAGGATATGTGGTCAGTTAAAGATTTGCAATTTTTCATATTAAAGAGCTCTATATATTATTTCTGACAAGCAATGATTTATTTTTGTGAAAGATTCAGAGTCTGTTTAGTTAATGGGTGTATTTTGTTGAAGTCCCACACTGGAAGCTCCCTGGGACAGGGGCTATCTTTGTGTTGGAAGACAACTGAAACAATAACTTTAAAAAGCTCTGTAAAATGGGATTTTCCATTAATTGTACAGATGGTGATTTGTTAAAAATACACAGAGAAATTAAAGCAAAGTGGCACGAAAGCTAGTAAGAGTAAACACACAATAAAATCTCTTAGAGTACAAAAAAGAAAGGAACAAGAGGCAACAAAAAGCTCATTGATGTTGATAAAGTAAAAAAGGGATAATCCTTTTGTTATTGAAACGGGTCTTTGAAAATATCTTTATATTTTTTTTCCCTTTCAAATACCACAAATTACATATTTATGTAAAATTTCCACTCCTTTGCCAATAATTACTTAAAAACTCCAGTCCAAAAAAAAACCAGGAGAACAAAATCAGGAAGGCACACACATATGAAAATAAAAGCAATCTAAAGTCCTGCTCTGGATACAGTCTGAGGGATCAACGCTGGTACAACAAAAAGTCTTTTGAAAGCCTCCCAATTCAGCCTTAGTTAAGAAAAATGATGGTGGTGTCAACCCCAACTCCTCTGTGCTGCTCTGGCTTTTGTGAGATGGGCCACCATAACAACTCAAAGCACCTAGACTTTCACGTCAGCTCAGGTTCATCCAGCCATCCATGCAAAATTGCTCCTGTCCTTCTAACACGGTTGCACTGACAAATCTAGCAGATCCAAGAGTTTCTCTCTGTGCGTTAAACAATCACCCTTGTATCCTCTAAGGAAGGAAAACCATAATTTAAAGGAGACACCTTTTAGAAATGGCACCTAGCAGGCTCTTTTTTTCACAGGACAGTTGCTAACCCTTACACAGGGCTAGTCTGGGTTTATCTGGACATAATTAGCAGGTAAAAGGGCTGGTTGGTTCTGATGCTAATGCACAACAACAGTGATTTACATTCCAGCAAACAGCAGTTCTTCCCCTCATACTTCACTCAATTGCAGTATTTAGCAAAGGTGTGAACTCTTCCTGAACCTTTAGGGTTCAGAATAACTGAAATTAAGATTCTGCATTTAGCAACACTGTCATAATATCTGTCCTCTTAATGGATAAATAAATATCTGTCCATATTGTGAATTAATTTGCCCTCTTTCCCTACGGAATCGGTCTTCTTACGCAGGTTCAAGTATTTGAGTTAAGGTTTCACTTAGACCAACACGAAGGGGATGGGGATTATTTGACCCAACAGTTTTAAGTTATTTATTTGGCCCACTGTGCCACCTTGGTTACCTTGGCAGAACAGCGACCTATTTTGGCCCTTCAAATGGGCTGTAGAAGAACATTTTCAACCTCTGAGAGAGTTTGACCGTTTGAGCAGAGCTCAGAGATACTTGTAGCACACACAGAAGGGGAAAATTACCGGTGTCTCTAGGCTGCCTCTGTTCATTTACTAAATAAATTATTTAAAACTTCAAGGCTTTTGGTCAGATCAAAATTCCTCCTAAGCTAAAGAATTATGTGCAAAAGGAATACAAGAGAAAGAATGTAGATAAACAGACAGGCTTGACACTGGAGCTTGAAAGAATCCTTCAGTGTGGTCACAAAAGTGCACGCAGACAGAAAAACACGCGCACGTGCAGACATCCATGTGTATGTAAGCACACACTTCTTCAGGCTCCAACTGTCACAACATTTGTTTGAGGTTTTATGGGTCTCAGAAAATGCTGCAAAATCAAATGAGAATATGGCAAAGAGATTCATATTTTTCAGATATTATTTTCCTAAAGTATATATTCACTTTCTGAATCAACATGCTTTCCATCCCAAGGGCTTATTATGAAGGGGGGGAAGGAAGGGGAGGAAAAAAAAAAGATAGAGAAAAAGCAGAGAAGACTCCAGTACTACTAATTTAATTTGAAACTGAGTGATTCTCAGATTGTGATGTTCATGCATATTTCTGGGCAAATTAGACCAAAAAGGAAGCAGTAAATGCACTGGAATAAGTATTATTTGTTACATTCTACTGTGAAAAGTGGCTGCATGTTTGTGTTTCTCATAAACTCCCCTGACATAAAATAACTAGTGTTCCTGGAATATTTTGGTTTAGTAAAGAGGTTTCACTGCTGAGCACAGCTTTTTTTTTTTCTTGTCTTTTTACTCTTCCCTCCCCCCTCTTTCTTTTTGCATCTGAGGATAGGATAAAACCTCAGTGATTAGCTTCATTGCCGGCAACAAGCCTGATTCTTTAATGTAGCTGCTCTGCTCCTTAGCTTTGTTTTCATTATTATTTGCATTGTGCAGCAGATGACTAAGAGATAGTCAAAAGATCAAAGGTTTCCTTTGATGGTTTATATCACGGATCCCTGCTGTATTAAAAAGGATCTCAGGTCAGGACATTCTTGTTCACACGCAGATCTGAACAAGGGGCTGCACGGGGTGATCAAACTGGATGAAGGCTGAGCACATCCATCAAAGGGCTGACCACACTGGCCCAAACAGAAGAGGAGGTTCTACCTCCATAACCATGACATTAACTAGTGACAGATGTCTCCCCGTGGCTGCTGCTTTGATGTGTCAGGACTAAGAAGAACCAGAGAACACAGAGAGGTTACACTTTCCACAGTACTCTAGAACTGTTTTATAAAAAAAAAAATAAAGTCATAATACATAACGAGCAATTTTTAGTATCAAAGGTGGGTTGTTCTTTACAGAAGAGCACAGATAAACCCATCTTGCATAACCAAGCCTCACGTGTGTCAGGTCGCAATATGTATCTCTTACACATTGCATTTAATCTTGCAAACATTTAGTAAACAATAACAACCGAGTCATTGCAGCGCCTCTGTGAAATAAAGTACTATCGTGCACTCGCAGCAGGGACAGCAAATGTCAGACATTGTGAGCGTGACAGCTTTGGGAGGAAGGGAAGGCCTCAGGGGTCTGGCACCGGGGTAAGAAGTTCTCTGGACTGCCACCACCAAGGGAGAGCAAGAACTTCACAGCAAACTTTCTAGTTTATGTTGAATGTGATGTTCATGCTATGAAATAATCCTGTTGGCCAGCTTGGGTCAAGTGCCCAGGTCTCGTTCCTCCTCATCCCTGCACGTGGAGAACTCAAAAAAACACTGAGACTTTGAAAACCACATACCGTAGCCGACTACAAGTAAATATTTTGACAAATTCAGATACTAGAGTCTTCTAAAAGTGCAGTTTCCCCAAGCATTATAAGATAAATTAGTCCTGTGTCACTCAAACCAGAACACCACCGTAACGCACGATGGCTTTCCACTGCACAACTGATGTAAGAGCTGGGATTTTAGAAGGAATCTTGGCTTGTGGTTTTGCATTACTTCAACAGTTCTCACTCAGCTCATCATAAATTGGTCCCCTGACTAAAAATCCACTGGGTGAATTCACATTTCAAGTAGTATACATCTGACAGTATCGTTGAGATGGTTTGTTCAATCGTGTTACATTCTGTGCCTTTAAAAAAACAACGATAACCCCTCCCCAGCCCTTGACGTAGTCAGCAGATGCTGACTACAGAATCTGAAAATCAAGAGGAAGTTTAAATAGAAAGCCCATTGCTGAGTAGCTTTGCAGGAGTTTATATATAGGAAGGCATATGTTCTTAAAAATGTGAAAAAGCATCCTTCTCCAACTATCACCAGAGCCAGCTTCTCCTACCGGACAATGGGGGATACCAAGTGGCAGAAACCTCATGATCTGAGCGTGCTTATGAAGTAATGGAAAAATTCAACTCTTAATCTATAGACTGCCTAAGGGAGCCTTTGGACTAATATCATTATTAGCTGGATTAGCCACGTAGTTACTTGACTTAAATTCCAAAAACTCGGCAGGCTTACAGCCCAGATATTAGCTGTCCTCCTCCCCTCTACTGACAAATTACCCGACACTTTTTTTTTCTCTTCTCAGAACATTGGATATCCAGTTCCAGTTCCAGAGAGTTATTTCTCTCTCAGTTTCAGTCTTTGGCTGGTGGAAGAGGAGAGGAGGTTCAGTTTTGCTACCAGTGGACTTTTGCATATAATGCCTTGCTTTCTAAAATGATCGCTTTTTAAAAGCCACCTAGGAAGCATGCTTGGAAGCACTTATTCACAGCAGTGAATGTTGGTGTAATCGTTTTAGTGGTGTGGATACTTGTAAAATAGAAAAAAAAAGTCACAATTTAGTCTTGGAGATGTGTTGTTTTTAGAGCACTCTTTGTTGTAGGTCTCCTATTCAATTTCTCATCTAAAATGGAAGCACATGTTTGATGTTTGAATCTACCAGAAAATTTTAGATTAATATTCTCAATTTGCTGATGATGTCTTATGAAAAGTAATAAAGCTTAGTGAGCAGCATTCTGGCACGTAGTATTTTTGTGAGCTGCTTTTTTGTTGGAGGTAGGCGCCGGAGTGACACCGCTGCCTGCAGAGGGAATGCCTGGCAAAAACGTGAGGGCAAAAGCACATTTGTGTATGCACAGACTATATCCCAGCCTGTCAACGACTTGAAATAACATGCAAATAGGTGCCAGTACATCTATCATTCTGTTTATTGTCTTTACTCACTTTCAGTTTGACTTCTCATACAATTCTGGCTCTAAGCAGTTGATAAACACCATCGGGCTACTGGATTTTGTTTCCCACCAGCATCACATCTTTATCTTTTGGAAAGGTTGATGAAATACAAACAGTATAAGAAAAACTTTACTGGCAAGGGCCTCTGTGTCTTGCTACTCCAGAGCAATGTACTGTGGTTGCTTTGTATCTGTGGCATAAAGTTTGTTTGAGTGACAGTCTGACAAATGGTCTTTTTAGCACTGAAACTTAAACAAGGAGCGGATTGAGTAAAATCACAACCTGGACTGACTCAAAATGACATATCAGGACCATTTTTCAGTGGTCAGTTTCCTGATGGTTGATTTAACTGCAGCTTTATCTTGCTCTGTATTAGCTGTTTTACCTCACTTTCACCAAATTGCTTTCTTATCGTCATAAACACTACTGAATTACTGTAAACTGCCAAAGTGGCAGAACTCTGCTATCCAGCCCCTGGGTGCAATCACTGCATTTTCCTCTCCCAGTTGTCCATTGTATTTGAAATCATCTCAAGAGAAACAAGCCAAACAAAACCGTATTTCATCTTGAATTGCACAAACTGTTACATACAGTAACAATTCCCTTTTAGTACACCTGGGTATGAATTTCATAGACAAATATATGCCAGACAAATAAATGCCAGACAAATACACGACAGAAAAATAGCTTTGCTCAATCTTTTGGCAGGTTTAGGTGGGTTATAAAAACAAATACATTTCTGTGCAGGCCTCTCCATTAATTTCGTAGTTGTCAAGATGACATCCAGAGGTGACTGAAGGAAAGGCACTGAGGCTTTGACATGGACGGGTTGGAGGACCTTGCAATTTCTCTCTTCTGAAGGTAAAAAATCGCTCTGAGGAGAGGTGTCAGAGGGCAGGATATTATGAAGAGGGGAGAACTTTATGTCTTAATCATAAGTTTCAAAGTCCTTATGAAAGGACTGAAATTGTTAGCCTTTCCTCCTTAACTTCTATGCAGGAGAAAGCAAAGACTCTCCTGCACAGAGAATTTATCTTGCCTTTTCGGTAACTGAGTCACCATTGCACTAACCTTGAGACCAGTACACATGCACTGGTTTTCTGGCAATCACAAATCCATAAGAACTAAGCCCATTTGTCACTTCTGTTACTGGAACACAGAGAAAGACAGAGATGAGTCAAGACAGACTGAAAAGTATGCTGTGATCTGATTCCACTGCATGCTCACGAGTCCATCAAAACCTTTCTCCTGAAAAACTCCAGATTTTGCCAAACTGTCCTATCCAAAGGCAAAAAAAAAAAAAAAAAAAGTCATACAGGTAACTAGAAGATGAAACTCTCAGTGTTCACTGGAAGCTGCCAGACTTCAGGAAATGGCACTTTGTGTCCTCAACTTCATTTCACTTGGCTCTAGCTGGAACACTGCTTCTGGCCCTTTCCCTTGCTGCAGAAGCTCAGAGCTAAGAGGAAAACCTGTCTCCACAGAAAAAGATCAGTTTTTCTTTGGTCAATAATGTACTGGGACCTGGCAGGGACAACTAAGCAGGTGTGCGTGGATAGGAATCATAAGCAGTTTACAGGAAGCTCTCATTAAATGTGTAATAATAGCACAGTGCTGGCAAAATGAGACAACCTGATCAAACAAGGATACAGGACTTAGAGACTAGTGCTTTATGTCACGTCCTTGAATTATGCTTTCTAGGTTGGTTCTCCAAGAATCTCATGTTTGTACTAGTAGTTCTGTCATATGGCGCCCACATTTTCCTGGAATCTGAAAATACAAAGTCACCATAAAAGCTCTAGTGGCGAATGGGACAGGATGCTCTACACCCACCACTTGATATTTATCAGGGATCACTGGGAGCAGAGAGGAAGCGGTTATTGAGAAACAGGTCTGCCTAGGCTGCTGATCTCCACTTGGATTACAGCACTGGTGACAGGCAAAGTCTTTTTCAACAGGTTTGTGAGTCATCAGCAAACAAAAGAATTAGAAAGAGATCTTGTTCTTCTGAGGGGCTTGGCCCCAGAGATAGCAGAGAGTGGGTCTGCAGATGCTGCACCGACCGCCTTCATTTTAACACCTCACAACGATTTTCCTGTGTATATTCCAGCAGTACCTGTGTTGAGCAACAGAAACTAAAATCCAGCTGGTACGGATCAATAGGGTGTTAGTAAAGCTGCGACCTCAGTAGACATGAATATACATTCTTAGTGAAAGTTCCAGGTGTGCCTCTTTATGCCAGTAAAAGTTGAAACTGTGCTTAAAAATGGGTCAAGGAACCTATGTATGAGCACTCAATCTATCTCCTTTGGTTCAAGTGTAAAAGATTTAATATCATTTGTGTAGACTGTTTTCTTTCTAAATATGAGGCCTTCTGAGCCGTCCCTTATCAGCATTTGAAACACACAGCAAAAGCTAGCATCTTCTCATGACACTGATTTTAGGATGCAGGCATTTCATCAAGCTTCTTCATTTTTGAGAATGGGGCCCTGAAGGTAACCCCCAACCAAGCAGTGTGGCCAGAGGGGCACAAGGTGGGCATGATACTGTACGGCCGTGTAGCCTTGGGTCAGTGCCTCAGGAGAAAGCACCTGGGCACCTTCACTCATGAGCTGCCCTTACCCTCAGGCCCTCACCCCGGGTCTTTGCCTGAGCTGTGCTGTGGCTTTTCTGCTGTGCTGCAGCTATTCCCCCTCCTGCTCTTTCATGAAATCAGCTCAATTCTCCTAATTAGTTTCAAGAGTACAGCTATCTAAGCAATGGTTGTGTTGTTTAAATTTTGAGACTCAAAGAAAGGCCAGGAAAGACAACCAAGTAACATCCAGCGCTGGGATACCTGTGTCAGGTTTTGGGTAAAATTCTCCCCCGAATAAGGAGCCATTATAATACATTTAACACCATTCAGTGGCTTTATCCACACCACCTGGTCTCTTGTGTAGGCTGCTGGTTCCAAACCTTTCCTGTTACAACTTTTTCCTCCTGTTTCAGTTAAATACCTAAGCAACTACTCCTCATCTGCCACCATGAGTCATTTGTTTCAACCTCCTTGTTGTTCCTTGGCCTGCTGTTCCTTCTTGCCCTTTATTGTGCACAAATGATCAGCCAAGAAAATCATCATAGCTTCATATCTACTTCCTTCCACGGAAGCCTCACATCCATCTGAGAAGCCTGTGCATCTCTTTATTGAGGCCTCGAAATCAATGAGAGGGACCACAAATTTGTTTTCTAAGGTGATTTGAAATGAAAAAAAATAATGTTCACACTTTGAGTGTGAAGAAAGGAAAACAAAAAAAAAAAAAAGGAAAAAAGCACAACCCAGCTACCCATGTGGCAACTGTGCCAGCACAATGGGAACTGTATCAGAAAACTTCCCTGACATACTCAATGGGAGTCAAACACGTCGTGGGTGTCAAGCCAGCACAGACCCACCTTTATTCACCCCCATATTTAAGCTGAAAGAAATTGGAGTGGATGCAGAACAAGGCAAAGTGCTTGGGCCTCCCTGTGTACATCATTTCTGAATTCACAACGTGCCATACACTTTGCACACAGCAAGATGAAAATATGGCTGTTGATAAATGAAGTGGGAAGGGTAGATACAGTGGTGCCGTACAATCGTACAATTTTTAGACTCCAGTAATAGGAAAGGCAATTTAAAGTTATTTTCTTTCTCTTTCCCTTTTTGGAAGGCTGCACACTGAATGGTTTAGATAAGGATAAACACTAAAAACAATGAGTAATCTATACCAATGAGTAATCTATACCAATGAGTAATCTATACCAACAGTGAGTGACCTGTGCCTGACTGGGAGAGACCGTGGCTGAAGCCAGGCATGTGGCTCTTACGAGACAGTTGGGATTTGTGTCAGCTGTCTGGTCTAGAGTTGCATCAGGACCACAAAAGGTTTCCTGATTTGGAGTGTGTGGACTGAAGGCTCCCCACAGAAACAAGATGGGATGGCGGGGGTTGTGGAGAGTGATTCCAGGCAGACCCAAAATAGAGAGAGCACGTGAAAAACTATGTGGGTTATCGCATAAAATAACATAGCTGGAAGGATCTTAAGGGTTTAAATACTTTTTTTTTCTACATAATGGCAAGTAATACAGAATTTTGTGACTCAAGAAATGTCAGGAAAGATAACCAAATAACATCCAGCACTAGGATACATCTCCCCAGAATAAGGATCTATTGTGATACGTATTCAGCTGAACATGCACACCTCCCTCTAACTGGCTCTTTAGGTCTTCTTTGAATAAATCCAGGGTTATAAGGTTAATTCCCTTGAAAAAGATTTTGCTAAAGCAAAAGGAGAAGATTCTGTAGGATATAAAAGAAAAGCTATGTTTTGGCCAGAAGTTCCAATTATCAGAAAAGTATATATTCTCAATTATGCACGTGGCAGCCTCCAGTTTAACTATATTTTTGGCAGCCCTCGCTAACCTGTGAGACCATGCCTATCCCTTGGATGTGATGCTGGGCTCACTGGACAAGGGTATAGTGATAATTCATCCGTTTAACACTAAAAAATGCCTCGATGCACTATTAGCCAAATTATTGTCCCGTTTATCTGTTTCTTCATGGCTTTGGCATTTTCTTTGGCCTATGTATTTTATATCTGACTAGTTTTCAATGGGTTGGAAGTTATTTTGCTTTTCTTTCAGTACCTGAAAGTACTGCATCCAAAACCCAGAGAGTTTGCTAACTCTTCTGCATTCTCTCATGCCTCTGTGCAGCCTCCTTCCATGTCATAAATACTGAGGGCAAACCCTCTTCTAATGTAGAAGTAACAGGCCCTGAAAAGGCACTTGCAAGCGATAAGGTTTGGCACACAACACTGGCAACAACTGGCTCAGATTAGATCCTGAAATTCATCCTGCGGTCTGCTGAACAGAGTGTGAATTTGATGTACACTGGGAAAAAAAATTGAATGAACTCCATCCATAGGGTCTATCAGATACAGTGAAAGTATCACTAGAAGACGACACCTACTTTCCATAGATTGTGGGTTGTTCTTAAAGCATCTCCTTTAAGGTGTGCACACTTTAGGTCCCCAGTGCAATGTCACGTGAAGCTGCACCAATAGCGCTTGGTTGCTGCATTATCTCAATAATATTTCTTTTTTTCATATACGTATTAAAATAGTTGTCTCAAAACCTGGAAAATATTAGGAGTGAAAAGTTTCCCTTCCATTTTGCATATGTAAATCCACAGCACACTTTTTTGAAGACAGTTCTTATAGTTATCTTCAGACTGGCAGCTAATTATTTTTCCTTCATCTCACAACTAAAATAGTCCCTGATTTAGATATACTTTTGGGATCAGACAGGTAAAAATTCTGCAGAAGTAAATTAAAAAAATGATACCATTACTTCCATTCATCCATCTAGAACATCCTGAGAGGATGACAAAAGGTCTTGGAAGTCCATTAATTTAAAGTACCGCCAACTTTCTCAGTGCAAACATACATGTGACTACAGAAAAAAACAACACGAAAACCCAGAAAGATTAGTGAATCACTTGCAACTACCTTAAAACTTCACAGGAATTTTTGCTGGTACAACATTTCATCTACTTGGAAGAACCCCATGGGAAACAAAAAAATGTACCTGAAGGGAGATGGTAAGCTTAGACTATGGAGAAGGAACATGCATAGATTGTATTTTGAGCATATACGGTTCAGAAATCAATAAGGGAAAAACTCTGCAACTCCTCATCCTTACTGCAGACCGGAAATCAAAGTCAAACCAGTATAAACTCAATGGACTCAAAAGGTTCTACCCTGGGTGTTTTAAAACACGGGACATTTTCAGAATTGTAGAGGATTGTTGGCATCTACCTGGTGACTTTCTGGTTCAACAAATTACGCCATATAAATAATCCAGTTTAAAACTTAAAACACCAGCCTAATCCCATATGACCAACCTAATTTAAAAGTCCATTTGTAATAACTTTGTAATTAACCAAATAGCTTTTTTTTTGTTTTAAATTAAGAAATTGATTTAAATGTAATTACTGATTTAGAAACACTCTAACTCAGAGCCAACACGTTTTTATTTTGTTTGCCTGAATTTACGCTAGAGGTCAATTAATTCTGATGAAATTAAAATCATGGTAATTTTGAGTAACAGCATCTATATGGAACCATATAGTTTAGCTTTAAAACATTTTAATCCACTTTCATACTTCTTGTTAATTTGCATTCTTTTTCCTCAGGGTCCATGTAGGCAAACCTCAAACACAATTCTAAAGGTATTCACACAGGACCTCTGATTTTTCTCCATTTTCCCGAAAGGAATTGGGGGGTGCCGCAGAATCAGAGCACTTACTCTCAAGTTGGAGAGTGGCTGCAGAGGGAGAGCTCTATGCCTGGTTTTGGCACAGAAGAGGAGCTATGTTTTCACTGTCCTGCCTTTTATTTGCAACCAGCATTTTTTTTCTCCTTGCAGTTGAAGCCCCTAACAAAAGGGAAAGAATGAAACGAGACAAAAAAGCATCTGCTCGGCATGGAATTGGGCCAGTCCAGTCAAGTTTCAAGTCTCTGAGTCATTTGAGGGGTATGAGACTGGCAATTTACTAATGACTACAACTTATTAAAAAGGCATGAAAAGCTCCCTAATTACATATTTGGATGCTAAGTAGCCGTTCTCAGCTTCAGAGACAGCATGACTTTCTCTTCCAGTCTTGTCCCAGACCACACATTAAAGAAAACAGGCATCATAAAGCATCTGGCATTTTAGGTGCTAGGAACTAAAATATTGTAAAAGAGTTAACCAAACTCTTACTTGAGGCTTTAGGTTACTCTCTGGTTTAACTCTTATTGAAGGCTAAAAATTTTTGGTCATTTGACAGTGTATCCATTTGTAAATATGTACTAAATCTCCCTGAAATTTCCACATATATTCTAAATCTTTCAAAAGGAACAAAGTACATTAATCCCAGCCACCTTTTCTACTCTGCCAGGCTAAGATCACAGGATCATTAGTTTTAAACATCTATTACACTGAAAAACTCAAACAAATCCTGAAAAGCTTATGGACACAAAGTCAGCCATTCAAAAGTCTGGAAGTGCCAGAGTTAATGTTGACCACAGCCTTAATTCAGTTTCCTTATGGGTATTAATTATGAGAGAGTCTTTAATTACATGATCATATGCTCTTTATTTTTTCACAGGAACCCTGCCTCATTTAGTGCAAAAGTTCAATGGGGCTCAGTGCAGGGAAATCTATTTACCAGTCCTATTATACAAATTACTCAGTGCCTTTATTTACTGCATATCATCCAAAGCCAGCACTAAATAGAAAATTATTCATTTCCTCATGAGCGGTTTTTTTTTTTTTTCCTAAATAATATATTGACCTAACTCGGACTGCTCCACAGACATTCTTGAATTCGTCTGCAAAAGACACCCTTGAAAGGTGAAACTAGTGTTATTACAGGTCCCAGTTATCCAGGACATAGCCTTTCCCCCTCCATCCATGAAGTAAAGCCAATATTTTTTGGAAGTGATGTATTCATTGTGCACACAGGGTACAGCTGAATTGTGCAAAAGTGCAGATTGCACCAAATCCAGTATAACCTGCAGGTGTTGGGTTTGCAGTGTGTGGGCAACCCACCTGCCCTCTTCAGAGATACCCACCAAGCCAGCACACAATGAAAATCAAGAGTTGTCTCTGCAGCAAGCATTTAAATACAACATATGTGTGAAACCCAAGCAAAATAAACCCAGTACTGTATTTTTACATCAACAGCTCGGCAGCTGTATGGGTACTTATTATATACCTATTTCTTTTGCTGAAGCAACAGGAGATAACAGTATCTCCTTATGAAAACTGCTAATCCCGTGTGGAAAATTCACATAGCCCTGGCTCTGCTCTTTGGCTGGAGATATACAGACAGGCAGGATGCTTTCAAGGAAAAGAGACACACAGGATTTCTGTGGCCCTTCAGTCATAGGAGCAGCACCCAAAGCACAACCAATGCTTCACCACAGCTGAAAACAGTACGCATGGGACTCATCTCGTGTAACCTCAGTCATCTGGAGGGTAGCTGTAAGTTATCTTTCCAGATTCCCTCTGTGATCAGTGGGCATGGAAGCTTCCCAGGAATGCTTCTTCACAACTGTTCTAGCTTAAGTGCAGGCTACACTGCAGCCAGCCACCCTCTCTGAAGCGCAGTCTGTACAAGTTGACAATTAAATTATTATCTGAAAAGTGTTCATTGGCTTTTTTAAAAGTACAGACCAGTGTGTGCCCAGATTGCATATCATTCAGAAGAGCTGAGCTCTCCTACCCATGCAATTCCATTCACGAAGAAGGTGGTGACATCATCAAGGCTGCAACGTCCTTTGCCTTTAAAGTCACCCACTAATTGCAGAGTCAGACACACTTAAAGCCTGAGATGAGGAAGCTCAGTGGCTGGACTACTACCTTATTTCATTTAAAGGTACCTGACAAGGGGATGCACTTAAAGCAAAAAAAAGGACTGCCAAGGACTTTCCGAGTAACCGAGTCTTCCCTTGCCAGCTGGGGTGGTCACATCATGTAAAAAAAATAAACTACAATATAGGAAAAGGATTACTCTACACAGGAATAAAAGCTGCCAGTGCTGTAACCCCTTCCCCAACACACACATCTAAAGGATTATAGAATTATAGAATCAGAGAATGGTCTGGGTCGGAAGGGACCTCCAAAGATACTCTAGTCCAACCCCCCCGCAGTCACAGGGACACCCCCAA
>BJBW01012480.1:0-20803 GCA_004320125.1 Scolopax mira | reverse complement strand
CTGAACAACCCCAGCTCCCTCAGCCTGTCCTCGGAGCAAAGGGGCTCCAAGCCCTGAGCATTTTTGTGGCCCTCCTCTGGACCTGCTCCATCAGGTCCATGTCCTTCTTCTATGGAGGGCTCCAGCCATGCACACAGTGCTCCAGGTGACGTCTCACCAGAGACTACAGAGACTGTAGATTCCTACAGCCTCTTCCACAAAAACAACTGTGGAGCTGGAAAAGGAAGAGTAGGTGGGTAACTGGCAGGCAGTGCTCCTAATTTTATCAGAAACCTGTCATTGAAGTTTAGGCATTTTGGCACAGCCTGCATACACTCTTATTTTCCCCAGAAAATCTAGGCCATAGAAGACAGATGACATAGAGGTGGAGCAATAAGATGGGGATTAGCACCTCTGAGTAGTGAGGAATCAAATAAAAAACACAAAGCCCTTCATGTATGGCCAGGCACAACCTGAAGACCACACTCATTTTCTGGAGCATGCTTCAATAAACTTGAACAAAAGCCATATACTATTAAACCAACAGAGGCATAAACACCAAGTTCTGTTTCAGCTGATAGAAGGACAATGAAGAAATAATAGTACTACTCACAAGTGTTGTAGGGAAAAAGGGTAAAGATTATAAAGGTATTTTTATTCTTGGCTGACATTTCTATCAACCCAAGCCAAAACTCACAAGAAAAAGAATAGCTGCTTTCCTTTATCCACATAAAAGGATTCTGTGCTGAGCAGCACTTAAGAAAAATGATCAGATTGTGATTATATAACCCTAGCATGAACTTGGTGACCAGTACAGTCATGTCAAATTAGGATGCATTATTCAAGCAGCAGGGAAGGATGAAAGTGTTTACCATCAGATATAAAAACCCCTGCATTTCCCTTTCTTCTAACCTGTTCTCTTCTTTTTCCTTTGCTGGCTATGTTGGTGGGCTGGCTCACTTACTGTACCAGCTCTCCTTCAAAAACAGAGAAATTATCAGTAACAGATGGGAATGGTAACTGCAAAGAAAAGGAAAGACATCCAGTCATTATTTCTCCCATCTGCCTTAACCAGAATCTTCCATCTTCTCCCCCTGTCAGCATGCTGGTTTATATCTTGCTCTCCATGTTCCCAGACCTTTTCCCATTCTTTCTTCTTTTCCTTCATACCAGGGTTCCCATTCTGATTTTTTTTTTTTTTCTCCTGGGCTGTTCATATGACCCCATTCTCACTTTCTCTATCATCTTTCTTTAACTTCATAGCATTGCACCCACTGGTGTCTAGACCACACCTTGTCACATTTTTTTTGTTGATCAGACTTTAAAAAATAAAGAGGCAACAAAATGAGAAAAATAAATACTATGGAGCTGCATGGATGAAATACAATCTGAGGCTAAAGAAGTCATTGGCAATGTAAGCTTTTAGATTCAGTTTAACTATGTCTAATTAGTATATTGCAAAGCAACTGTTATATTATTCATGCAGATTTTGTGCACAGCCATTCCTACTGCCTAAAAATTGCCGACCATATCATGACAGCTAGCAAGTTTAATTTTTTGATCACTTTACATCTTCGAAAACCAACAAAAGCAGAATTTAAGCCCCCAAGCCCCACAGACCCTGAGTGCAAAACCCAGCTTTGTTATTATTATAGGGACTATCACAGCACTTGTTTACCTCCCATATGAATTTATCATATACAGTTTTTAACCTGCCTCTGAAGATCACAGTTAAGAGTTTGGAAAATTCAGTTAAATATTTTCAACAATATTTAATTTGTCTCTCAAGTCAATTTAGATTGTCTTGTTTAATTTCTCAACCAGTCATTAACAATGAAATATAGAAGAGACAGCTCTTTGCTTTGATACTATGGAATTACATTTAGATTTTGTACTAAGAACCTGTCAGTAGAAATAAGCTTTTCAGGCCTTGGGTAAATATGTTATTCAGGTAACATGCTTGCTTGATTCTAGAAGTGAGGCAAAAGACTTTCCATTGCACAGACCAGCTCCCTTTTGGATGCCTTTAAAAGATACACTGGCTGACCGTTAGTATATGAAAGAACTCATGTAAAAAAATTGCATCCCTTTCAAAGATAATTAATGTGATGAACTGGGGCCATTATGGTGTTACCAGAGACCTGAAGCCATAGTCCTGTTAAGAATATTACAAGACAAGTTTAGCTTTTCATTACAAATAGTCTTATTTTACCTTTAGTTGCTTTTTTTTTTTTTTTTTGGAATAATACAGCCAGAAATCAGAACCACCAAAATGGAAGATTATCACTGGGATGAAACAGCATTAACTCTTTATCTCCTCTGCACTAATTCGTGCCCTTACCCTAACCATCCTGTTTCTCCTCATGCACTCTCAAGGGAAAGAAATGTCTTTCTTCTGGCAATGAATTTGAGCACTCAGCCTGCTCAAAATAATTTAGAGCCACGGTTTAGTGATGGTTTTGGCAGCGTTAGGTTGATGGTTGGATTCAATGATTACAAAGGTCCCTTGCAACCTAGAAAATGTTATGATTCTGTGATTCTATAACTTTGAGAAGGGGCATCCCTCCCTTTCCTTGGTCTCTGGCAGAGGTCTCGGTCCCTAACTCATACACCCTCTCTGTTGGCACAAGATGCTTTTCTCAAGAGGAGGTGGGATGGGTGGGATCACACTATAGAGAACACGGAGCACACACGCATCTTGCATCACTTTGAAAGGCAGGGGATGCTTACAGGCAAACCTACCCCCTCCTAGCTATGAACATGAAATTGTTTCTTTGAGAGGAAACCTACTCACCCCCCAATTACTCAAAATCCTTTCCTTAATATTGTGCATCAACATTTAACCTTTCAGTATATCCTTCTCTATGGGCAACAATTCTGGCAATTGTTGCTTAAGCCAGAAACAGTCTATCATCCCTTTGGAAGACATTTCTCTTTCCTGCACGCTTTTGTTTTGTTTCTTATTTATTCTGTAGAAGCATTTTATGCAGTCAGCATCACATAGGAAGTACATCTGTGTGGTTTGTGCTTCAGAGGGAAATCCCACCCCAGCAGTGACGGGAGGCAGGGCAGTGAAATTTCAAGGAGCAAGACAGCATTTCTAGCTGCAGAAGTAGCCCCTTATTGGCCAGGCCTAAAGAAAATCTTACCCACAGTCTCACCGTTCTCCCTCCCACCTTCCTTTCTTTCTCTCTCTCTTTTTTTTTCTTTTTTTTTTTTTTTTCTACTTGCAATGCTTTTCTTGGCATCCCCTGACATTCCACCAGACTGACAACTGAGCAGCACCTCGCTAATGTATTACCTGATTACATTAAGTACTTTCACATGTGGAATTTTGCACATCCAGTACTCAAACAGTGACAGTAACAAATAGGGTATTAATTAACAACACAGTGATTAAAGACTTAGGATTCCGACATCTGTAATAAATGTTCTAAAGATAGTGTCCTTGCATGGGGGATCTGTAAATCAGGGTGCTTGCAAAATGAGCTCTGCTCTTTTTCAGCTCATTGCCATTCGCTGAGTACTAACGAGGTTAACAAGGCAGAGCTGAAGCATTTGAATCAACCCTTACTTTTTCAGTGGACTTAATGAATCATGAGCAGACCATTCATATCATGTGTTTTGCGGCAATAAGGGGAAGTTGATTAAGCAGTTTACTTACCCCACAGTGTATGAAAGTCGCAGTATATCAGAGGGAACGCAATCAGTTACATGGGAAATGTTTTTATTTCCTTCTCAACATCCAATTTGATTATCTCATTATGTTTCACCACACTTTGTCTAACTTAGCAATTTGCTTCTAGACCATTTCATTCCTCCTTTTTTGCTCACCGTTAAAAACCAGTGACAGGTCAGATGGAAATTCCTTCTCCAATAGGCCTTCGGTTCAAAGATGCAATTGATTAAAATGTCATATATGTAACAAAAATATTGGCATCCAGTCAAAATCTGACAAATTAGTTATGGCTTGTCTAATCCACATTCAGCTGTAAAACATGATTTACCAAATGCACTCACCCAACAAAGAGTATTAGATTTCTTACTGAATTTCCTCTATTTTGACACTCTCATAATATGCAAACATATATGGATTTAATTTTTTCATTTCCTTCATGATCAAATATTTCAACTTGTTAATGCATACACAAATCCTGGTAATCCTGAAAGCTGGTTGGGCTTTATTTTTCTTTCAAATTATACTTCCTCTGTTTTTTTTTTTCCCAGCTTTCTTTATATTGCACACATCTTTGTGCATGAATTTACAAGAGAAGGCTAATAATGAAAATGACATGTTGTCTCAAAGAAAAGAGTGGGAATAGGCAGAAGACCAAGTCTTAAAAAAGGTATTTTTTAAAATCAAGCCTATTAACATCCTAGCAGTTGTTAAAGTTCCCTGGAGAAATGGCTAAAAGGGGCTCTCCATTATGCCAGCAAAGGTAAAATTGTCAATGCCTAGGAAAACATCCAGAGAGGTATTTCAGAAACTATTTTCTCTAGTGCTTCTACCATGTGAAGACTGTATGAATCCTGGAATTGTAACCTTGCATCTGTTAGTGACACTTTTGGGTTTGTGTCCTACGTACAATGGAGATGTGAAACTCAATCTGTGACATAAATGGCATCAAATGGTGCTGCTTAATTCTATGGAACAGGCAGAGACCGTTTGAACACTCCCTTTAACCTTCATGGCTCTTGCAAAGGTCTCGACCTTTGTCTTGTCACAATAAAGTTTCCCAACCAAAGGCATCTTGTTTTTCTCTAGGTATTATATTAAACTAGGTACATATTAGTTTCCCTGTCAGGTGGCATCAGAAGCAAGAATGTGAGACAAGCAAAAAGAGCCTGTTTTACCCAGAAATTCTGGTCTCTTTTAGCGCTACTAATTTTCAAAAACGAAAATAACAATCACACATCACTCTCTTTTTCAAGATAAACTATGCCTGAAAACAGGTCTTTTTCTCTCAGAACAGACACCCTGTGCCTGATGCTGGCACCAACTATATGCCAGAAAACGTGCCCTTTGCTTCAAAATTAAAAAAAATTAATTGAGGGGGTTATTTGGATAAACCTGTTTATGGCACTAATACACTACTTAAGGAAAGCCAGCTATGCAAATGGATGTAGCACAGAATGCGTCTTGCTGTAGCCATTTCTGCTGATAGCACCCTGGAATGTCCACACCAAACCAAAGAAATGGAAGGTATTAAGAGTTAACAGTCGAACTTTGACTAAACAATAGGTTTGCTAAGGAAGTTGACGAAAGTTTAAGATAACTCCTTCTCCAAATGTCTCTTCAGCGGGCAGATGTTTAGCAAATGGAAAATTCCTAGACACAAAATAACCAGACAGGAAACTATGGGTGAGGGAAGAAAGGGAGCGAGAAGCACAGAGGGTCTCTATGAGGAGGGTAGAGAGGCTTGGATTACATGAGGTACCTGCCAAAGTTAAGCTTTGCCAGAACATATCCGTACTTCAGAAGTCAAGAGTGTGCTGCAGAATAAAGATCATAGACAATCTTTATACAAATAATGCTGTCGAGCGGTGAGAAAAATGAAGTAAGCATCCACTATAGTTTGTTATTTTTATGCCACAGAGAGAGAACAATATTTCAGAGCCCTGGGCACAGCCCGTCTGTTCATCGTCAGCTATGGCCAGTCAGGTGTCCCCGAGGAGGGATATTAGCCAGAGCAGCCATACACCTGTGCTTCTGGAACAAGATGTGTTTGAGCTCCTGGGGATACTCGGAGTCCAAATCAGTCTGGGGCTCTAAGACAAACTGTCCTCTGCTACAGGTTCCCATTTCCAGGAAGCAATAACACAAAGGACACTCTGCCAAGGAAATGTGCCTGAAAGCCAAGTAAAGAACCAGTGCTACAGGGGAACTGATGGCACAGGTCTGTCCATGGTAGCACTGGGGCCAAAGAGGGAGGACTTTGTATTGCAAACAGTGAGGACAGGGCAGTTGAGCAGCTATAAGCAGTGAGACACCACAGAATCACACAGAATCACAGAATCACCTAGGTTGGAAGGGAACTTCTAAGATCATCTAGTCCAACCAATGAAAAAAACCCACCAAAATAACCGACAACACCACTGCCCCCCAAATAAAATACACCACACAAACCCCACACCACACCCAAACCAACACCAACCCAGCACTAATCCATATCCCCGAGCACCATGTCAGCTCGTCTCTTGAACACCTCCAGGGATGGTGCCTCAACCACCTCCCTGGGCAGCCCATTCCAAGGCCTGACAACCCTTGCAGGAAAGAAATAGTTCCTAATATCTAACCTGAACCTCCCTTGGTGCAACTTGAAGCCATTGCCCCTTGTCCTGTCACCTGTGACCTGGGAGAAGAGACTGACTCCCACCTCTCTACAGCCTCCTTTCAGGGAGTTGGAGAGAGCGAGAAGGTCTCCCCTCAGTCTCCTCTTCCCCAGACTGAAGACCACAAGATGTATCTGTGAGAAGAAGTAGTTCTCATTTCTTTAATTTTGATGCCAGTAGACCTGAGGATTTCTTACCTATCACAGGGGCCAGAATTAGCTTCACAGGAAGCAGACAATATGTCGTCTATTTGAGAAAGACCAACCACTGCCAGGTTTTAGCTGAGCTATTACTTGCAACAATAAACTCTAATTTGAGAATGGAAAATATAACCTGGCATACCCATGCTCGACAGACCAGTCACTCCCAGCTTGGTGTATTGAGACCCAATAGCACAGTGAGTGGCCAAGAAAGGAAGCTATGTCAGCTCTGCACCAACATCGTGTCACTTGCTCTTCCGCAAAAATAAATCAACTTTCTTTGCCTCCCTCTTTCTTGAGCCACGTGTTCCCAATGATTTCCTTCCTGTGACTCTTCTCCCCTTGGATGACAATGTCAATACTTCTTTCAGTGCTTCTGCTCTCTTTGGTGCTTCTTTTATGTGCTCTCCAGTGCTCTCCTTCTCTACCACCATCCACAATCCTCATTCCCCCAGTTGCCAATTGCCTTTGTTACATTCTGCTCTTCCTGATTCAACCTGTCCCTGCTCCTGCCGGCTCTGCAGGTCTTTTTCTCAGAAGACCTCCAAAATACACACAGCCATCCCTTCAATCATGGAATCATGGAATCATGGAATTGTCAGAGTTGGAAGGGACCTCTACAATGTTATGCTCTCTTCTCATTTGAGTCTTTTTCTGACATCTAGTTCTCTCTTTTTTTTTTTTTTTTTTCCCTGGGCTGTTATGCCTAATCAATGCAAAATGACTGTCATGTTAAAAAATTATGTCATCTGAGAATCTAAGCCTTTTCAGGATAAAAATGAAATAAGTAAGGAAACAGCTTGAGGTCCCATGAGTCATAACAGGCCAAAGGCTTAAACAGAAGCCTCATTTTTTTGCGCTGTGGGCTCTTTGTTCCTCCTTAAACTCCATGGGGCAAGCTCCCTGATGTGGACGAAACACAGCATCTCATGAGTGGCAGGTCAGAGCATCCCCTCCACGAGTGCATCACACCCACAGCACCCGACAGCTGTCAAGTCACCTCTGAGAAGCAGCCCAACGAACATCTTAGATTTAGGCCAGTGTTCTCCAGCTGTGGGTCGTGACCCCGCATGGGCTGGGGTCAAGACAGGGTTCACACGGGGTCACAGTGTGTTAGAAAAAGCTAAAGAAATAGTTAAGCTTAAGGATTTCTGTTCGGTTTTTCTCCCCCTTGGTGGGGGGAAGGGAAGGATTGGAGCTGCACACAAATAGATGATCCAGGAAGGCTGATTGTTTCCAAAATCCTGACTTGAAATATTGGGAATTCCACACTTGAGAGAAAGAAAATGGTTCTGTGGCTTATGTGCAGGGGGGATGCTTAGTCTATGCAGGTTTTTCTTACTTTTTTTCTTTTTTTTTTTTTCCTTCTCTAACATATTAGTTTGAAACTAGCCAGAAATCTGGAAAGGTTTCAGTAACCTTAGAAGACAGGCTAGCAAAAAACTACAAGAGACATCAGCGTGAGCATCCTTGTAATAGTATCTGCTTTCATCAGAAGATTTTGAAAGAGTTCTCAGCAGTGAAAGCGTTTATACTTCCAGCAGAGTAAAAGGAGGTTTTCATTATCTGCATTTTACAGAGAAGAGCCTGGCTAGGTGACTTGCTCAATGCCATGCAAAAGTTCTGTGGCAGAGCTGTAAGCCGAGTCCAAAGCCGACTCCTCAATCAGGTTAATGCTCTCGCCACAGGACTATTCCATGCTCAGAGTCCTGAAAAAAACACATTTTCAATCATATGGATATCACCAGCACCTATGTAATTAGAATTGTGCAATTACAGGAGCATTGCAACAGACCTCAGGGTCATGGAAGGTGTGAGAAGTATTAATCCACTGACTGGTTTTTTTTTTTTTTGTTCTTACACAAATAATACAGATACAGCCATAGATAGTGATTTGCCAATATGATTTCATCCCTAAAGGGAATACCTGTAAAATCTTGCCCACGTTTGATTATAAAGATCAAATTCAGTGGCTGCTTTTTGTCCTTCAGGAGCAGGATTGCAGTCAAACAATGTCGTTAGAGACTTTATAGTCCCTCCTAATAGCAGTAGTAGTCAAATTGCCCAAACTCTTCCTTACATGGGCCACCCTGTAGCCCCCTTGCTGGTTACTAGAGCGTTTGCTAATCTGAGATAGACTGAAATGTGGGAACTGACGTGGTGTGGGATGATGGACCATGCTGGGGGAGATGTCTTACAGCAGGGAAGCCAAGAGGGCTTTGTGGGCAGCTCCAGTATGGCCTCCCTCACATGTGCAGCCCAGGGCAGGATGTAATGTGCAGCACCTCCTTGTCTAGGAGGAAGAAAAACCTCTTCAACAGCATTTCTGTGCTAGAATAAACTGCAGTGGCATCAAGACTTATCCGTAGGGGATCATCTCCCCACCATCACAACTCCTGGGAGCAGGGACTAACCAGTATTGATTACATTTTACAAAGCAAGATACTTTCAGTCAGCTGATATTTGGCGCTGGCTCATCAATCCAGCTGCTGGCACAATTCTGTTTTCTTGTGTAGATAAGAACTTGGCCTCACCCATTACCGACGGATTTGTTAGCTGGGAAAAGATCATTTATTGCTTTCACATCGTTGCTTTAGCTGTCCTTGGATAAACTGGCTACGCAATCTAATAGCTGATAGTTTTCTGCTTTCAATATTTTCTTGATATCTGAATTCTATGTACTTTCCTACTTAAAGTATTTCTTCATTTACTTTAAAATTCTTTAAAAAGCGAGAACCTGTAGTAATTTTCTTCACGCCATCTCCTAATGATGAAAAGAATTTTGCCAGTATCTTTGTGTGTAAGAACAAGGCTGTTACAAACTAACAGATTCTCCACTTGTTTTACCCTTGAGTTTGGGAAGCTTATCTCCTTACAATCATCACCTCTGTTTCTGCAGGGGAAGGTTGGGAAGCCTGGGACTTTCAAAAAATATTTATGCATGTGCTGAGTGGGGTGGAGTAGAAATGGATACAGACTGGGAACATTTTGATTCCAGAGCTCTTAGAAAGCTGTTAATAGGATGATGAAAGCTTGATCTCATAGCTCTCTTATACTCTACTGGGCTGGTTTGCAAGGTTTCTTTGTGTATGGCAATTGTGAAGTCCCATCAAACTAACCTGTAAAATGTTCACCTGCTAGAAACAAAATCACTTTTCTTTGCCTAGATAAATACTGTGATGAAGGTGCTTAAAAATATCTGCCAAAAGACACTCTAGACTCCCTTGGTATCTAAGGTCTCTTGCCCTGGTAGACAGCACAAAAATTTTATCTAAGACCTATGTCCTCTGGAAAAGAGGCAAAGGCCACCTGAGGTGCCCTAGGGCATCTTAATCAATACAGCAAACCTTTGTTTCTGGGGTAACTGTATAGTTTTTCTTGTTTTTGGCTGGTGGTTTTTTTTTTTCTTTTTTAATAACAGAATGAAAAATATTATGGCTCTTCATTTCATCGTTGTAGGCACTTGTGTGTGTGTACATTTATAAACAACATTAGGGCATTGCACAGAAGCAGCAGCTTGAAGAAAAATGATGGCAAGTAAGGCAGGCTCGCCTGGCCATAGAGAAACTCACCGAACCTCTTAACCGTTCATTTTCCAAGATCTGGATTTTTTTAAATGTGAAGTTTGTTTAGAATGTGTAATATCAAGGGCTAGGTGTTTGAAAAAGACTTAATGTGGAGTTGTAGCTAATTGTTTGTTCTGCAAGGTACTAGTAACATATATATGTATATAACTGTATAATCGGATGCATTTTTATATATATACATTATATATATATTTAAATGTGTCAGCTCACCGGCAGAATCTGCCTGAGTTTCACTCCTCTTCTAGAAGGGGGAGCATGGGTAAGCACAAGCTCAAAGTTTCTGTTAAATATCATACCTTGGTAGTCAAGCCAAGGAAAAGTGTAGTATGGAAACAGAGAGAGGGCAGGGAGTGAAAGAGGTAACGCTTTCAGCTCGCACCATTTTCTCCTCTGTGGCCACGTATGAAATCTCCGTTGTTACTCACTGGGTACCAGAAATTTGCAGCCAGAGCAAAAGGAGAGTCCAGAGGTGCAAATCATTACCTTCTGACATACAGAAGCAACTTGAAGACCACTCCTAATGCTGTGCGTTATACAACATGGTAACAAGCATGTGCCATGAACTGGATAAAATACATAAGACTGCAGGATTTCTAGATGGAGTAGTGAGTGGAATTGCTTCAGGTTTTATTTAGGTTTCTAAGCAAAATCATATTTGCAGAGAGAGCTTGGCTCAGCACTTCTCTATTTTCCTTCATCTGGAAGAAAAGGGCAGCTCAACTATCTTTGCTGGAGTCTAAACAGGATCTAAAAATATGGATGATAAGTTTTCCAGATGGGCTAGTGGTTTTCTGTGTTCCCTACCTACCCGATAAACTCGCAGGAATGGGGCCAAGAAGTAGGATCCTGATGAAATCCTGGCCCCAGTGAAACGAAGACAAAAGTTTTATAAGGTAGAGATATCAAATGTAATCTCAAATTGTTTGAACAATGAAAGGGTGTCCAACCTCAAGTCTGACTTCGTTTAGCTTTAAATGGAAGAAATAAAGTGTACATGTACCCACTTGACAGAACAGGGGGGATTTTTTGAAAGATTTGACAGCCTCATTTCTGTGAAGAGCGGAGCTAACACAAATATAAACACAGCAAAAAAGGCCTCTCAAACTTTTCTAGCCAAAGCCACATGTTTAAAATGCATTACAATGGGTGTCAGGCTTAACCAGTAGATCTAAGCAATAAATAAATAACAATAATTACAAATCTCTGATAGAACTCATGGAAGGAGCAATAAATGATGTCTGGAGCTAATTAATGCTCAAAAATTAACAAACAAGAGAAAGATAAATAGAATGAGATCATCTTCAAGTACTATGAGGACCTAAACTGTATTCCTGAGGCCGGGTTGAAAAGCGATAAATTTAAATCAGTTTTTCTGGGAACCACAACTTTTTTGAAAGGCATATGAAACAGATATCGCATAAACATTTCTGATACTTAATTCCAAAGATCTCAGTGCCAGGTAGGGTGATTTAAAATCACTCAGTTTCCTCGCGTCAGCAGAATTCTCATGCACGTAGGCATGCCCAATATGTTGACTGTGTGATTTCACATAAAACCACGATCATCCTTGTGCTCCAAGTCTGTAAACAGGAGTTATATAAATGGCACAATTTCATGTGGTGCTTTATCTGAAGCAGCTGGCAGTTGTGCACTTACCCACACCAGCTCATCTATCAACAACTCTAAGCCTTTTCAAATACAGGACTTGCATTACAGAAAATACAGCTATTTTAAACCTAAAATTATCTCTGTCTTCCCAGCTCTGTCTGTGGATTGGTCTGAGCAAGGGCTGGTCCTATGTCTCGTACTATAAAGCATATAGTAGGCATCACAGCGACAGCAGGGCTATCAAAAGGCATTGACCAAGTCAGGTAGTACTTGTCAACAGTGTGTCTCTCTGTCTCAGCAATGAATGTGGCTTTGGTGAGAGACACCAGATTGACACCTCGCCTCTATTCACCCACAGGCAGTGAAGAGATATTTGGCCGCCATCTAATCCGCACCATCTCTGGAAATGACAACAATCAGTGGGCACCAAAGCCTCAGGGAAGTCTGCTCCTGGCCTTGGTGGCTCCTGGTTTGGTCTGCAGTCCCTCAGTTGTTGAACCCCGCTGCTGGAAATGACAAGAATACCAGTTTCATTCCATCCTGCAGATGTGGATCCAATGGGAACTCAAGCAAGGCTATGGCTACTTAATAATTCACTTCCCATAGTGAATTCTAGACCTTCCTCTAAACCATTGCTTTTCCACAGCTTAATCTGACAACTAAAAGCTATTAATGCTTGAAGGTTTGTCCATTCATTTTCAAATACTCCAAACATGCACTATGCTTTCTCTCATCCCCTTGTTTTTCTTCTTGCTGTACGACCCACGGTTACAATTAATTTCTTAGTGGAGACAAGCCCAAATATTGCAGATTTCTGTAATGTTAAAACTGGCTCCATTGTGAATGCTTGAAGTTACTAATAAAAAATTCTAAGCCAAGTAATAAAATGTTGTTTAATTTGAGTAACCTAAGACTAAGCTCAAATCACAGAGAAGGGAGATTCCTTTCTCTCCTCCATAAAAATGTTCCACAGTTGTAATATCAAGGCAGATAAAAGGAACATATTTCACTCCTGATGCCTTTACTCCAATAGGTCTCTTTTTCTCTTATGGAGAAAACACAAATGAACTTTCAATACCAGCCAAATCCAGCCATGAGGCAGCACAAGAAAATCTGGTTTATACTGCTCTATCAGCATAACTTTATCTATTTGATTTTTTCAGTGGAGCTTGCAGCAGGGCAAGAAAATATTTTGTGTGAAAAGATAATGAGATTTAAAAAAGACTTTTTTAATTAAAAAAGCAAATCCATTTTCCAATAGTCAACCTCTCAATTGTCAAGTTGGTGGATGACAAAACCAGAAAAAGGTTTTTCCACAGAATTTTGACAAACATCAACAACAGTTAATACAAAAATATCTATTCTTGTAAAGAAAAGGCAATAAAGCACAGGAGAGCTGTTTGTTCACAAAAAAATGTTTCATAAACTGTTCTTCAGACCTTGTTTATGCCTTCTGTCCAAGTCTGTTAGAAACTAAAAAGGAATGAGGAAGAAAGTGCCGTAAGGTTTCGGACAATTAAAAGAAAAAGGTCTTAGTGATAGCTAAGGTTGTGTGATAATTGTGCAGGTACTGAATGTCTTGGTTTTGTTCCAAGACAGAACCAATGCATAACAGAAGAGGAAACTGGGGCAGTGCTGGGGAAAACCTAGGAGTCATATAGAACTTTAAGAGCTTCCCTGAAAAAAAGTACATCGTGGTTTAGTCTTCCTGTCTAGGAGGGACAGTGTTTGGCAAGCAAAAAGATCTGGAGGTGAGGCTCTCTGGGCTGTGTGAGTGTGCACACGTGCGCCAAAAGGAGAAGGGGCTTCAGCAAACGTCAGCTCTTGGGAGTAACTTCTGGAAAGATTTCCAGGACTTGGAATCTGTCATGATTAAAACCAGTTGTTCTCTTTCTTATCTTCTGTCAAACTTGAGGAGTGTAATGACAGCTCTTAAAGATCGCACTCTCTGAGGATTGGGAATGCTCAGAGTGGCACGTGAGCCCAAGAGCGTGAGGGAGATAAAAAAATCGAGGGTGAAAGTTCCCTTCTGAGTGTCACAGAAACACGGACATGCTTTGCTTTGCTTTGCCTCCCCATCTAATGATGCAAAAATGTATCATCCTCAAACGTATTTGTCTTTAGACTGAGTATCTAAAAAGTGTCTATTGATATTAATACCTCAAACATTGCACTGTGCTCCCCAAAATGAACTTTTTAAGTTCCTACCGTGAAACGTCAGCTTAGAAAATAAGAGTGCTCTGTTGTGGTAGCCTTTGATTGTCGTATGTGTTTATGCATCACACACACGCACACAAACAAATCTGTTTAGCCTCCAAAACAGGGTCTTTGGAAAGGTTACCACTCCACCATATGCAGGACTTTGATTTATAGCTATATTTTTCACAGCACGACACACATTGTTGGTGAACTGAGGCTACGATAAAATCATAGAGGTGTAAAGTTTCACTGGCTGGATGGTGAAGAGCCGAGTCAGAGAGTGAAATGCGAGTCGAGAGCTGCTCTCCAAATGAATGAACTTGTATTGTGGGTCTGGTTACAGCCGGCACACTGCCCTAATCCATCAACAGCAACTTCACTTACAAACCAGCCTTTGTTTTTAATCCATGAGCCTTTTGGGATTCACGATAATCAAATGACCAATCAGAGGAAGAACACATAAGCGGGGGGAAAAAACACCCCCAAACCACCAAAATTTTAAAAAAGTTGCTACAGTGAAGTTTACTCTCAGCCACAAGCTCTCTCTCAATCTGTCCCCCCTCCTCCTTTTCCCTCCTCCCCAGGTAATGCAGATAACAGTATAAAGCACGGCATTAAGCTTCCAGGCATTAAAAACTCCACGATTTGAAAGTTAAGGCACAGCAAAACCAGATCTCTTTACTTTCTGGGGGTGCTTCTCCGAGGCTCATGAAGGCTTTGATTTCAAACCACGTGTGCTCTCGGCACGGACACAGAGTAGGGATGGAAGACAGCCACCAGGACTGCGATCGCTACAGCTCGCTTGGAGTTCTCTCTTGTTTTGAAGGAACGAAAAGAACACCCTGGATTTTGCAATGAAGATGTGTCAAGCTGAAATAACATATGTTCCCTGGCAAGGGCGTGATACGAAGCCTTGGGGTGTGCCTATGTATACATAAACAAATACTTTTATTTAAAAATGTGCGTGTGTGTTTTATTCTTTTTCAGTTTAGCATAAACAAGGAGTAACCTTTACGCTACTTCTCCTCGCAGAAGATGAGGCCAAACATCCAGCAATGCCCAACAGCCCACGTTAGGATGGCAGATCGTGGAACGGGGGACAGCCCACAGTTTCCATGTCAGTGTGATAATTTTCCTGCATTTTCCACTCTTATGCCATGACTTTGGGCTACCTGGGCCACCCTATCTAGTTCCCATCCCCTGCGGTCCCTCAAGGTGGACCCAGAAGGTGATGACCCACAGTGTGGCATGCTCAGGGACATATGGCTGAGCTCCTCACTGTGTGTGTGTGTGTCTGTGGCGGGGGGGGGACACAGGGGTGGCAGGGGAAGGTGGCAAGACGCACACACCATGCCATTAAAGGAGTGACAGATGGTGATGAAAGTGCCATAAAACCCCAAGCACTGACAGCTCACGGCTGCGGCTGGAGCAGCTGCTGAGGTATCGCGTTGTAAAGAGACACACACACCCCACACACCCCTGTTGGGGCACCCCCCTTGCCATCTCTTGCTAACGCTGCCCTGTCCTGCCACCAGCCCACCTCTCCCATGCCTCACGCCAGCAGGGGATGCCATGGGGTGCAGGCAAGTGGAGAGGAGAGGGACTGTGAGAGGCTTACGGCGAGACTGGAAGAAACACTTTTGCACACCAGGCAAGCTGAGATGGAGACGAAAATGGGGAGACAGACACAAAGTCCCCCATACCAGAGTACAGGCAGGACATGGGTGCCACCAAGAAGTCACTACACATTTCTTGGTGTAGCCTGGTCTTCCAGCTGCACAGCCTGACTCCATGTGTGGGAAGGTCTCACATGCAAGAGCATGGTCAGCTCCTTCCTAGTGATGGACCAGCTGAGCAGCATAAACCCTTAACCCTCAGGTTAGCTTTGGTGAGCTCCTAGCCTTCTTTGGAGACTTCCATCAGACCTCATGCAACCTCTCTTTACATTTAATTCCCAGAGAGAGAAATATACAGTGTTCCCTCTACACTGAAACTCTGGATGGCCAGAAACCTGGAAACAAACTCTATTCTTAGTGAGTTCTGCCTTAAACCCATAAGGAAGCTTTGATACAACAGTCTCTTCTCAGGAAACAACAGTACTGGAGACCAATGCTCCTGTGACCTCATCTCAAATGTCTTTTTTTTCACTTTTTCTTTCTTTTAAATATACATACATACAATCAGGCAGGGCAGCTGTGACAGCACGTAATTTCTGATGAACTTCCTGAGTCCCACTCCACTCACCTACTCAGCATCAGCAGAAATGGTGAACTTCAAAACCCACAACACAGAAAAGGGACAGATTAGTTTTTCCTTGAGTTTGAACTTTCAATACTGTTCGTACGGCTACCCTCAGGACAGAGCCAGCAGAGTCCTCTTTCAGAGCAACTTTGGAGGCTGTCCAGTATGAGGTGGCTCTTTCTGCTCCTGACAGAGTCCTGTGGCACAATGCCATCCTGCTGGGACTCCTGTGAGGGGGCATCTCTGTGGACTGTAGTCCCTGAGAGGACACTGTCCCACCAGATATAAGTGGGCATCACACTGAGCTGCTTCTGTTTTTGTCAGACCAAACACAATCTCTGTGATCCTACCAGCATCAGGCGGAGAAAGAGAAGCTCTTGGAGGATCTGAGGTGTCTATATTGGCTTTTTTTTTTTTTTTTTTTTGGCATTATCTGATTGTTCAAGACTAGAGCAACGGACAGCCTCAGGGTTTTAATTAAATCACCAGAGTATCTACACACTCAATGCAAGAAAGTTGTCCAGGACTACTGGCCAGGGAAACCTGCCCTCTTCCCTGGATGTACAGACGCCTGCAGTCTTGCTGTGCTCTTCTGAGGCTAAACCCTGCTCAACAGCATCTACCTGGAAACTCTTCTGTGAAGAAATGAAGTCGTGGGCAATGTGAGCACTGCTTGCTGGACCATAGGTAGGTCCATGGGGAGTATTGTACAACGATTTAATATCCCTGTGAGCCTCCCACATGTGCACGTGTTGATGGTGGTAGTTTAAAAGACAATGAGAGCATCCCAGTCCTGACTAATCCTGCATAACCTGAAGAATTTAGGTGCCTAATTTCCCTTATTTTCAGGGAGGAGAGAAGCCTGAAGCCCCTGCTGGAGATTCCCCTTGCTAGCCCACCTTGAACTCTGTTGATGATAGATGCACAGAGAGAGCACCTGTTTTCCTCTACATAATAGGAAAGGAACCAGGAGCTTCTTCACTGTGGAAATACTGTACAAAGAGCAGCACAGCCTGCTGCAAAAATTTAGCTGGACCACTTACCATATGAAAAACCCTATTCTTACCCCCCCAAAAAACTTGAAAATATGCTGAATTCAAAGGAAATAGTAAGATATTACTATTTTTTTTTTTTTTGAGGAAGTAATTTTTACCATCTGGGTTTTCTT
Organism: Scolopax mira; assembly: GCA_004320125.1. NCBI lineage: Eukaryota > Metazoa > Chordata > Aves > Charadriiformes > Scolopacidae > Scolopax > Scolopax mira. The sequence goes on along the minus strand of BJBW01012480.1, from coordinate 3,488 downwards.
ACTTTTTATTCTTTCATGACACAGCAGGAATAACATACTAACATGTCATTAAAGTACTTCAACAAGTTTCTTTTAAGGCTTTTTTTTTTTTTTTTTCCTGAAGTAAACTTTAGTACGTAAAACTGAGAAAAACACCTTGTCTCCTTTTCTTGACCCATTTGATGCAACAAATAGGCTTGAGACATAAATCAAAATACAGCTTGAACCGGTCAGATGACGTCAGCTGATACATTTTAATGCCTGACTTTATTTTACCTCCCTCCCTGCTTCTCACTCTGCTTCTCACCTGTCCTGGAACTCTTGAAAGGTCCTTTTACCCTGGTGTGCCCTTCCTTTCCTTACTTTTACCTCATCTGGACTCTGTACAGATTAGCAGTCTATTTCAGCTTCCCCTTGGAGGGGAAGCCCAAAATTAATCTCCATTTTCACCAGAAGCAACTTAGTGGCATCAAAGCCCCATCCAAGACACTGACTTTTTTTTAGCAGCACCAATAAGCCCACACAAATCTCCACGTGGCTGTTCCTTCAAAACCACCCAGTATTTGGGCTTGCTTATTTAAAGCCACGTGAGTTGTATGTCAGTCTGCCAAGAGACATACCCACCACGGTCTCCTCACCACTGAGTCTCCTGCAATCTGCTTGAACATCTCTCTCTTCTCTTCTATTTCCATGTCTTTCTTTGGACAAAAGTTTTCAGACTTTGTCAATATATGGACCACTTCTTTTTTTTTTTTTTTTTTTGGGGGGGGGGGGGTAGGGTGTGGACATCTGAGTAAAGAATTTAAGCCTTCTGACTACATACTTAGTATTCACCACTATCTTTTGTGGCCACCTTATAAGTCATCTGCGGAGCCACAGATCACAAGCTGAAAACCACTGTTTTGTGGTCCTTAGATACTTATGTCAATGCTCAGTTATGAAAATGGTACTTATCTAGGAAAACATAGATAATCAGGCTGCAATGTTACAAATATTCATGATTTTCAACTTCTCTGCTCCTGAACCATGGTGTCAGTACAAGAATCTGGTTTCCTCAAAAAAAAAAAAAAAAGAAGAAAAAGCTTTTATGAATGCTGAGGAACATTTTGAACATGAATGCTGACACTTCAACACCAGAAGACTCATTAAAAACTAGAGTAATTCCTCTCCACTTTCCTCTCACCCCGACTCCTTTGAGTGTGTCCATTTTTAAATCTCACGATTTTGGAGTGGATTAGGCTTCACGCTACTGGAGTGGCAAAGCAGAGAGGAAAAAAAGAATTTCAGTGTCACCGTCACCATCAGGATACTGCAAATGGTCTGTCATCTGCTGGAAAATGAGACTGAAGCTACGTGGTGGCAAATGAAAAGACACAGCCCTGGAGATAGTGTAGGCAGACATCAATTCTTCAAGTGCTTCCTGTCATGAATCCAGAGCTCTGGCAGAAAAACACTGAGGATTGATTTAGTACCTTAAAGGACACATGAATCTATTACTAGAGGCTTGGACTGACAAATGGATTTCTAAGTTCTCCTTTTGGAGATTTGGGTGGGGTTTTTTTTGATGAATTCATTTCTTATTTTATCAAATTTCTTGGTTATATCGTACTGTATGCTCATTCATCATCTGAACATGGATAAGCTAGATTAAGAAAATACACAAATATTTGACTTATGGTTAAGTATCATCACCAAGCCTAACAGGGAGCTGGTAATTACACAAATCTCTGTTTCCTTGTGCATAGGAAGCAAGCCTCAGCTTGACAAAGAACTAATATTTTGCTAAGGTAAGAAAGCTGAAATCAGATAGGGTTGTTTTATTACCTTGTTATTGATAAACACGGGCTGCTCGAATGTTTTAACAGTGATCCAGCCCAGCAATCCTTTACTTGTACAGGCTCTGTGTGTAAGCTCAGGCCCTTAAATGGTTGAACTATTCTTAGCCTTATGTGGTGAATACCCAGGAATGTTCATGGGCAGAATATTAAGGACAGAAGATGGCCCTAACAGGGCTTGGCAAAGGGAGATGGGGTTTACAGGAAATTTGCTTTGATGCTGTTGACTCCTAACTACTGCCTTCTGATGCTGCCCCAACATACAAAATTAGCATTAAACTTGCATTCCAGATGAATGACAGGGAATGAAAAGTAAAAGGGATTTCAGTTAAAGTCTAAGGAACTAGATTAAAGCCCAGGATCTGGACAGGTTTAAAACCAGGCTGGATTTTCTTTAGCTGGGAATTCCCTGACTGAGAAACTGTCTAGCCACTTCCTATCCTTCCTCTTAAACTGCTTTATAGGAAACGCAACACACCTGGTCCAAGTGCTATTTGTGGGTGGCACAATTATCTCTGGGTGCCACAAAAAGAATTTAGAACTGCAGCCATATTATATAGGCATCTGACTTGGGGGATTCTCCTTTTAAATATGCTCAGAGAGCACATTCTCTACAAATCTTGCCCTAGCCTTGGGCTCGCTTGTTATCACCCAAACAAGAGAGAAGCTTAGTTGGCAAAAATAAATACATTAGTTTAAAAAAGAAAAAAAAAAAAAAAAAGACTACTTCTACAGCTTGTCCAAAAAACTATTCCAATGTTACATTACAGTGTAAAGTGAAGCCACATGTAAATAATTACTACAGCCATATATTAATTTATATTGCCTAACAGCTGTGAGAAGTGACTAAACTGAAATTGCGTATGAATGTATTTTGGGAAAGGGTGGCAGGTATTTATGCACCGTTGTAGAGCTTTGTGACTACCAGACCGAATATTTCTAACAGAATATTATCTGTTTCACAGTAAGAACGAGCCTTTCCTGAACTTGCTTTGAAATCATTGTAATTGCCACTGCAGTTAGTTAAACAACGCCTTTTGCAAGATGAAGAATGATTCGATCTGTGTATTAGGGAGATACTTGATTTATCCTTTCCCAGCCTTTCTGGGCTGGAACAGAGCAACTATTAAAGCACATAAATATGTGATGCTTTGAGGGCACAACCTCAGGACTCCCCTCCCAAACAAACCCAACCTACCAAGAAAAACACACCTCACCCATTTAAAGAGAGGGGGAAGGTGGGCTGCGGTTCTGTCCTCTGATGGGAGGCAGGAGGTGCCACCGCTGAGTGGTCTTCACTAATCCCAACCCACAGGGTTCTCCGCTTTGCCTCTCTTCAGCCCCAGAGCGCCATGTAAGGTGTTGATTTAGGAGTGACACAGAGGGAATAGTGCCACCTACTGAAGAAATTATTCTTAGCACTCTGATTTCCTGACCTAGGCTCTCTTCAGCTAAGGTCTAAAAATACAGCAGCACCATTATGATATTCATCATATAAGACAACTCCTCTTTCTCCTCGATTTTTCTTTTAGATCAGCTCTGATTCTATTCACAAAAATGAAGAAATGCAATATTATTTTAGCGGGAGCAAGTTCATTCTGTGATTTTCATCCAGACTAACTTCTATAGAATCACAGAATCATAGAGTCATTTGAGTTGGAAGGGACCTTAAAG
>BJBW01012479.1:0-19410 GCA_004320125.1 Scolopax mira | reverse complement strand
TACTGAAAGGGTTGTCAGGCATTGGAATGGGCTGCTCAGAGAGGTGGTTGAGGCACCATCCCTGGAGGTGTTCAAGAGATGAGTTGACATGGTGCTCGGGGATATGGATTAGTGTTGGGATGTTGGGTTGATGTTGTTTTGGGTGTGGTGTTTGGTTTGTGTGGGGGTTTTTGTTTGTTTGTGGTGGGTTTTTTTGGGTTGTTTTTTTTCATTGGTTGGGCTAGATGACCTTAAAAGATCCCTTTCAACCTAGGTGATTCTGTGAATTCTGTGAATTCTGTGAAAAGCTAATATGCTTCTGCATAAATACATGCTTTAATAAATGAAATCTGCTTTTTCAAATGTCTGATGTGATTGATATAGCAGGAAAACTGTTGGGCGTCAGAGCTATCAAGTCAGTATATATTTACTCTTTTAAAACTAAGTTAACCATTTGGGTCCTTTTTTGCTTTCTCTGGATTTCCCAATGCTTGGGTTGAGGTCCTCTGTCCTGCATCTGTGTACGATTCTGAGGTTTTGCCTTTCTTGAAGTTGCTTCATCAGTTACCATGTTCAGTGAGATGAGACCTTCTGCATCTTATAGGAGACCACCCCCCACACAGTCATTAGGCTCCTGACAACTATACCTTTCAATTTCTCTCTCGTTAGTCCCATGGATTTTTTGTCCCATGGATAATTTTTTTATTCCATACAAATTGAATGTGGTAATTCCAGAGTTTTATACATATTTGGGGGCCCAACTAAGTTCCTGAGCTGCGTTGTGGTTATGTCAGTGTGATGCCCCAGGGAGGGGGATGTTAAATTGCACTGTAAGTACCTTTTTGGAGAAAGTGTTTTCGTCTCAACATGGAACTGGGCCAGGTTTGCATCAAGACCTGAGAGTGAGACATTCTCACAGGGCTCACAGTTGAGACACAGCACATGTTCCTCAAGTGCTTGGGATCAGAGTAGGATTTAAATCTCCCTACAAGTCAGGGCTGTCCTGAGTTAATTTTTTTCCCATGGTAAATATACAGACAAGCTGTTAGGTATCAATTTTGTTGTTCAGATAAATTGTCCCTAATGAAGAGAGTCTAATATACAAAGGCATTACAGAATCAGCCAACTGTGTATAATGGGCCTATGCATGTAATTTTCAATGCTTAAGTGAATAGTTTTGCACTTTAATTAGTATGTAAACAATTGGTTCACTGAAATACTGTTTGTAAGCAACTTGCAGCTCAAGGTGAGAGTACCAGGACCTGCTTTGTGGAGAGCATTTCTGTACACACAGCTGTGTATCCTTCTAGGTGCAGGCAGAAAGCACTGACATATGTCACTTCTTTTGCAGGTGGTGAAATCCAATCCCTCTGAAGAAAGTCCGCACATAACAATGACGTTATCAAGGCACTATACACTGGGGAAATATTTCGGCAGTCAAAGCAAACCATCACAACTGCAGGACTATGCAACAAATTCTCAGTCCCCATATCATGTCCGAGGTCCAATAAATCAAGTTTATTCTGAAATCCTTCTCAGCAGGCTGTGCAAGTAAGAGGGAGCTTGTCAGCACATAGCCTTGCTTGGATGAAGGCCTGGGACTAGAGATGTGTCACTACCCGAGTGACAATCAGAGGACTGTGATGAATTTATGACATGCTATTTATGACATGCTTCCTTGATTGGCTGCAAACCCACCACAGAGTCCGGGACTTGTGGTGTTTCTCCTGAAATTTTATGAAATTGAGATATTCCCTAGCAACTCTGTGGTGTCAAAATGGAAGATGGAGGGACGCAAAGGAGAGAAGAGGGGAAGTTACTTGAAGTGTTGCCAAAGGCTAGAACAGCTGTGTATTAATGGTAGTAAAGAGGAATAAATATATACACTTGAACAATTTGGAAAGGACTGCTTTAGCTCTTCAGCACTATCTAGTTTTCTATTTATAGAGACACTGTAATGTTTGAATGTATTTAGAAACTGGCTACATTCCATTTGAAAGAGTTCTATTTTATGTGTATGTGTTCCCTTCCATAGCAAACCTTTTCTATTTAGACACTTGGTTTATACAATTTCAAAATGTCTATTAGCATTTCACTGATAACACCAAGTTTTGAACTCTAGTGTTTTTAGTGAAAACACACCCCTTCTTTGATGGAACAGATGTCTTCTCTATTTTTTTTGTGTGCTAAAGCTAATATAGAGATAGATTACTCAGACTTGAGACCGATTATAACCGTCTCGATGTAAGATGTAAATATAGCAAATATGTTACATAACCTTATTTATGGTCCCAGTTTAGAAATGTGGCCATATGCAGGAAGACTTCTTAGATATGTGCTTCAGCATCTGCCTTGGCCTGTAAGCCAAGCAGATATTCCCACGAGGAAGAGCCATTTCTTTTATGATTTTGTATAAAATACTTGCCAATTTGTGAAGCCAGTACCATAAACAGAAGAAAAATCCCCTTTGCAAGAACACACAAGAACTTTGGGGTCTGTTTTTTAATTTGTCATGGTGAGCATGTGATGCAATGCGATAGGAGCAGAATAAACTGCCGCATCTCATGCTTGGCTGAGAGAAGACCTTCTCTGAACACTAGTTTTGTGCTGTAGCCCAGCTACGTCACCAGATTTTGCAGATCTAGTCTGGGTGAAATCCCAGGGAGAGGCTTCACCACTGCAAGGGGGGACCAGTTTGCTGATCCCATGCCACCACGTTAGCAGCACATTCAGTCGCAGCTGTGGTGCCCTGATGGGAAACCAAACATGGTCAAGGCTTAGCAGCCAGGCATTGGTTTAGTGGTGACAGAGAGCAAAGCCCCCTGACACAGTTCTTGCTACAAATTGTCCTGTTATGGATTTTTATGAACCCAGCCACAAAGCTGGGAATTAGGGCACTACTCTCTCCTACCATGCACTGGAGAAGGGAGCCAGAATCAGGTAAGTATAAGGCTAAAGAAGGATCTGCCCAGCTCTTTGGATGCTTCCTCCTTCACAGTTCTATATATAATCACCACTAGCTTCTACTGCCTTTGGTAAAGGAAGCCTCTGGAAACATTAGGGAAGAAACAAACTAGAGCACAGAATTAATCACCACTTGATTGGCCTTCGTAGCACACAGAGGGGCCACCTATAAAGGACTAGAAATTCATAACACCACATTTAGGATTTGCCAAAGATCCTTAAACTCAACACGGTCTGTATTCTCAGCCAAAGTAGAGTGAATTGTTCCTCCTTCAGATAAGAAGTGGGGAGATACGATGGCAAATTGTCATGCAAAATGGAGTTTGCCTTCCCGAGATGATGGGAGGATCCTCAAGAAGAGGATGTGGCATATCTGATTGAGGAGACTTTCCACTATATTGACAAAGCTCCTAATTTAGACAATATTACATTTAGTGAGACAGTGTGAATATTTCTGTTTCTCTATAATATGCTGCTGCTACGCTTACAGTAAATGTCCCTGAGTTTCTCTGTAAGGTTTTTGCTGGCATGGAGCTTTACATGAAGGACGGGTCAGGAACTGTGCATAAATGCTGAAAATGTCAGCATTTGGTTTCAAGCAATATGATTATCTAATAAATATAATTGTATGCAAATTTTGTAATATATAATCTTGGGTCTGGAACTCCAGGGCTGCACAACCTTAAAGTTAAGGGATTTAATATCATGTCATTGATATCACTAGATAGAAAATGCAGCCAGATATCTTTGGTGTTAAGGTGATCAATGACAGGTGTATTACAATTCTGCTTCTGTTAAAAGTTTTTGTAGCTCATTTAAATCCACATGCTGTTAATGCTATTTTTGTGTACACAAATGTTTTTAAGGCATGAACTGGGTTTTTATGTTTTGGGTTTTTTAAGTCTCAGCTAAAATGATGAAGAGGAAAGAGCTGACTGTTATACTTTAGCTGATATCAGCAAATGTGCAATTCATCACTTCTGATTTCACCACAAAATGGTTTACATGTGCTGTACACCCAGATGTCTTAACGTTTTCCAAATCTTAATATTTTTCAAATGTATCAAGTTGAAATTTTCCTGTGTGTTTTCTATTTTTTACATGTCTATGTACATATATATGTCTGTACAAAGTTATTGGTAGAATTCGCAAATTGATCTTCATTTAAACAAGTTCTTTGAATAAGCTTTTTTCCAACACTATATATGATCCATGTAATCTTAGGAATAAACAAAGGGAATGCAGACTAGAACAGGTACCGAGGTACATTTTTCATTACAGTTCAAAATATATCTAGCATCTATAGACATGTGAAAGAAGAGAGTTGAGATTCATATGGAAGCACCACTCACTCATACACATGAAAATTTACAGATTAAGGCAATAGAAGAACTATCATGTCTGAATTCCAGTCAGAACACGTGTGTTGCTATCAATGTTTTACTTTAGATTTATTACATCTTCTGTGACATTTTTCCTGAATAAATATTTAAGCGTTCCTATTATATTCGTCACATAGGATTCTTTTCCCCATAAATTTACCTTAGTCCCATGAAAGGACCTAGTTGTAAGGTGATTCCCACCTCCTAATATAGACACTGAAACTGGTGGTAGGACTGAAATAGTCTGGGGAAGAAGCTCACTGAGAAGCAGTGTTTCCTGCTCAACATCTGCCTGGCAGCCCCTGGAGTTCAGGACGGAACTGGGGTATAGTTTAAGCTACAGGTAGAGAGACTGAAACTGTGCTGCAAAAAAGTAAGTGCCCTGACATACAAAGCAGCAATCTCAGCTATTCTTGCATCCCTTTACACTTCAGCTGAAGCTGCAGCATGATGTACCAATGTCCAATGAGTTACACCTCCTCGTCTCTCATATAACTCCATCAATGTTGTACAGGGATTTGGTTTTTAGCCTTGCAGGGTAGGTGGTCACCATGAAGTCCTTCTCAGTGAGTACCTTTGGAATAAATGGCTATAACAAAAAAGATTTCCCTGTTTGTAGAGAAATGCCTTGATAAGTCAGCTCTGTCATCAGAGATGCTATGTTTCAAATAGCCATATTTGACAAGGAGCTGAAAGGATGAACTACAAATACCAGTTTTACGCTTAGTGTTCATTTGAAAATGCTAATCTTTAGAATAATCTCTTTCACACCATTAAATATACAGCCTTGATTTTTCTCTTCTGTGACATATTAAAGGGACATCAAAGTCAATTTATTTGCTTAGTGGGCGGGGTAGTGGGGCATCCAATTACCTAAAGGTTGAAATAACCACTAATAGTTATGCTTCTGTTGCTATGCTGAGCCAAAGAGAATGCTTTGAAGAAGCAGATATGTGTGATATTAAGTTGACTGCAGTCCAGGGATCTTTCAGATTACTTTTTTAGAGTAAAGCAATTTTTTCAGAGGTGCAGCAAGCTATTTGGCATAGAGTCAAAGTGCAAAACAAGCCTCTGTAGGCTGACATGAAAAATACAGTCTTACCTTTTTGTTTGCCTGCTAGCCCTGCATCTGGCTTGTTTTACCTTGCTGCTCTATTCCACACCAGCCTTGCTTTCAGATAACCTGAGAAGTTTCTTTTTGATCTTAGAAGCAACTTTTGGGAATCTGAGAGATGATAGTTGCAGATTCAGGCTGAATCTTCAAAATATCAATGTTATTACCCTAATGTTTTTGTCAATTCTAACAGCAAAAGACCGACTGAGTACAGCATGGGTAGAGCATGCCTCTTCTCCAGGGCAGTGATTTTCTCTGATGAATTTAAGGCAGCTGTGTTGTGGTCAGTACTTAGTGTGCACTAGCACTTAGCTCTTCATGGAGCTTGCCTTTACCAAGCCAAACTCCATCTTTCAAACTCCACTCCCATCTTTACCTGTGTAAATCTTCAAAACGCCACAATAGTCAGACTATAACGCAGGCACAGCTGTGTATTGGTGCTGGTACATTTCCTGATGTATTTACTGATGCCTTCACGCTACCCTGAAGGGAAAAGCCCTGACTAGACAGACAGTAAAAAGATGTTATGCACTTTAACCTTGCTCACCTATGGTTTAGTGTACTAAAAATAGTGTTACATGTGTTGATCTAGGCCACTAGCTAGAGCCAGGTGTCCTAGAAAAGTATGCAAGTCATTAACTTGAAGGGCAAGATGGGCCTATAGGGTCACAACAGGGGCTCCTGAAGCACCAGTTTCTGTCACGATGGACTTCTCCCATCTCTAGGTTCTCCCATTCACCTGGCTGCTTGGCCAGCTCCTCAGCTGCTGTGGGCAGCCCTTCCTGCAATCCCTCAAGCACACTCAACAGCCTTGGCAAGGTACACCTGGTTAAGTAGCCCTGAACTGAAGATAAATTGTATGTTTAAATGAAATCTGAACTGAGGTCTTCGTGAAACATAGCACTCCTCAGAATCTCCTTGACTTCCTCTATAATTGAACTACTCTTATGAGGAGCAGAATTCCATCCCTTTCAGCTGATCTCAGATAATAAAGGGTCTTTTCTCAACTTTCGACATACTTTTTTCCCACTGCTTGTTTGCATGAAATAAAGGGAGGGATCGTCTCTGCATGCTCCCTCTTGGCAGAGTGAGATGAGCTGCGGTCGCACAGTCAGTGCAGTAGGCATTTCCCTCATATACTTCATCACAGGGACAAATTTCCCATGGCAGATGGTGTTCCCAATACCCTGATTTTATTTTTTTCTGTCTTGAGCACCACCAGTCCCAGTGGTCCTCTCAGGAAGCCAGGCAGATCCTGGGTGAAGACAACTGCAGAACTAAAATCCTTGAGAAAGGAATCAAAATGCCTCAGATGAATGCTTTTGGCGAAGTCAGAGCAGTTACAAAGAGCTCACTACAGAACAAGAGGGCAAAATGAATGAAAGTTGTCAGGAGACCTTTAAAGTCAATGAATTCTGTGGGATATTGCCAGGGCTTGAAGACCAGATCTGTGTTTGGCAGAGTCTCTCACTTGCTATGTTCTGAAAATGTCTTTTATCTTTTCTTTTGTACTTGTCATTATCCACTTCCGTATTTCCACTATGATTCTCTAGGATTGAGGAGCTTAAAGTAATATTTTTGCTCTGCCTGATAATGACTATGCAGCCTCCCCACATGGTAGTCAAGTTGTGTTGTAAATCAGAGAAGTTTTATGATTTCTGCAGGGCTTTTTTTCCCCCTTTACTTCCACATACCAGCTCTAAAAATTTTGTATATTTACAGTTAATCATCTATTCTATTCCTCCAGCTTATTCAAAGAAACCTGTTGATCTCTTTTTATCCTAATAGGACAGGAAACCACAAAAACCTGACCTTGCAAGTCATTAGACAAAGCAGAACCCAGCATGATCTAGCCCACAACTGGCTTCCTTTTCATTAAGGAATCAAAATCACATCTTCATTTATAATAATGTGATGTTGTCTCTTACTAAAGCTTTTACTGGAGTGATTACAATTTGAACATGATTTGTGTGGTCTCATAGGGTTTTTTTTCCACCTCAGGGCCTTTGTTAAACTCTCTTTACAGCAAATGGCATCTATTAGCTACTGTAAAATTGTGTTTTCAACACGCTTTGTGCGCTGTTATTCTCAGATACATATGTACAAGGGGATTACTGCTGATGGCAAAGGGTTAAATCTTAATAGGTCTTACTGCTCCACCCATCGCTGATCCCCATATTCCACGTTTGCGTCATTTCCAATCAGTAACAAGGAGTGAGGGTCTAGTAACCCCGTAATGCTGGCTCTCTGCATGGCTCCTCAGGCTCTAGATGAGTTCAGCGCTGAAGCCCTGATGGAACTATCAAAATAGCACATCTTCAGCTATGACATGCGTACAACAGACCCTGCAGACATACTCAAAACACGCCTGTTGGGCCATGATCAGCCTGGAAGTCAAGGATGACAACTTTTAGAGACTATTTATTTTCAGGCACCAGAACCTGGGTTTCTCCTTAACTGTAGATATGTAACTGAGGCATTTTGAGAGTGGTCATACTAGGCTTCTTCATAGTCATCACAGAAAGACAAGGATCTGAATTATTCTCTAGAGGCGTCTATTATTTCAATATACATATGGGAGACAGCACAGGGAACCTAAAGTAAGTCTCAGAATCATCTGATAGGTGCCTAAAATTTTGAGTGATGAATGTCAGCTCAACAGAGCAGTGGCTGTGGGATCCATTGTGCAGGGAGAAGATGTTTTTGTAACCCCATTCTGCTCATTTAGACCGAGAACTTGATCACAAGCCCACTATCACCACCAGGACATGTTCCCCAACACGGCCTAGGATGGTGCATTCTCAGCATCTGCTCCTGGAGCTGCTTGATTGTTTAACAGTGTGCTGGATCAGGAGGAAGCCAGGCCTGCAGTAAACTGGTGAGCAGAACATTTAATGGTAGTAAGGGACATGCAGGTTTAAGATGTTTGGAAAAATAAAAAACAAATCTCTGTCTACTGCCTTATAAGGGGGTTGGGTGGATGTTTCTGTTTCCGTGAGAAAAGCCAAGTTGACAGATATTTAACTCCAGAAGATATTAGAGATTATTTCTCAAGTTTAGAAACCAGATCAGAGACAGGTACCTGCTTTGTACCTGAGAGCTCCAACTCCTGGCTCTTATGCCTGTACTAGAAGTGCATGCCGAGCCTAAGTAATTTAGGGGCTGCTGACTCCACTATGCAGTAAAAGCATCAAATGGGTGTTAAAAACCTGAGCCAAATGCCTTGGTCACATAGCCCATTTTGTGTCTATGAAGAATTTATTGCCCTGAGCATCTCTCCAAGCCTCACACACAGAAAGAGGCCCCCAAAATCACTGCCATGGTTTATAGCTGTTCATGTAATTGCTCTCTAACACACTTCACTCAAAACAGAACAGGCTGGAAGAGACCTTTATGAATTAGTGTGTAAACTGATCTGGGCAATCTCAGATGATGTGAGTGGGTGGGCTGTTAGATAGCAGCTATGCCAGTAGGTGAATGGTAGCATCCCTGAAGACATAGAGGGGAAAGGCAAATGATGAGCTGACAATCTGTCCACAAGTGAGCTGCAGGCAGCAACGGCATCTTTCCCTGCTAAAGTCCTGTTGATGGACCTGTCCTGCAGCTCCTCAGGTTTGAATGTCTGCCATCAAAGCAATACTGTTAAATGAATATGAATAAATACCTGCTACAAATACAAGTGTGTAAATGAGACAAAAAGGGTCAAAATCAGGAACTACTAAATGTCCAATAACTATATCTAACTGTGCCTAGGGCCTCCTGAGGGACTATAATGAGTCTATAAATCAAGTTAGCACCTGCTCCTCACACTTTTCTTAATTAAAATTCAGTAGAGACGCAAGTCATTTTAATGAGTGATCTGTGGCTCCGCAGGAGCCAGTTTGGAGTGGAGGCTGCCTCGACAACGACTCAGTTGCCACAAGGCAATTACCCCTCTTTCTATCTGGCACATCATCTTCAGTGCTGCTCCAGCCTGGGCAATTGGGTTTTTCCTAGGATTTTTTCCTGGGGCTTTCTGAGGGACAGAGTATCAAGATATCAAGGATTTGTTGATGTCACCATTATTTTTGAAATAAAAAAAAAAGCTGTGTTTTGACTGCAGAAGTCTGATGCAGTTGAGCTGATGACCACCCCTCCCCATAAAGTTTCAGTGCTCAAACAACAGAACCACCATTGCAACTGGAGAGTATGGTCCTGCAGCTACTGGGAGAGAGTCAGTGCAGTGGCACACCACAATTTCTCACAGAGGAAGTGACTGAGGATTTGGCACCAGCCAAAAGCATCACTTGCACATCTAGCAAGACTTTTCTTGTCCTGAAGAGGCACTCTCTGCTGTGGGCTGCCTTCTATTTCTTCCTTTTGGGAAAGTCAGGCCTAGCCTTGCTCTCTCCACCACAACCAGGGCTCTGCCTCTTTCTGAGGCTTAGAGAAGCTGGGATGATCCTGCTGTTTTCCTCCACCCCAGCCACACATTTTCTGTGATGTTTTTAAGTGAAAACACCACACTGAGGGTTCATTTCCTGGTTCAGGGTTGTTGCTGTCCCTGCTGGGTAAAGGCTTTCTACACAGAGCGTAGAAAATCTGGGTAAGAAAAACTGATGGGGAGAAAAATCCATTGGCACATTTAAGGTTTTCACAGTAATTTAGCCACAGACAAGTTGCTGAAGTGAAAAGTATGGCTAATGTCCAAGTGGCAACTCACTTCAATATAAAATGAAAGAAAAATCATTGATTTACAAGGGCTCTGGTAAAAATGCTATGACACAACACTGGTAGATTTTTCCCTATTTTTGTCTTAAAATCTTTCACCCAGTCCTATTTTTTTTAGTTTCAGATGGAATATTTGCAGATATTTTCTCACCACATAACAATATTAATGGCAGTGCAAGCTATGCTCAATAGAGAAAAACCTAAGGTTCAATCCTGGCTTGTTCTTGCATGATAGCTTATTACATTTGAAGGAAAAGAAGAAATCCAGCAGAAGTGCTCAGTGTCTTTCCAGGTTATTATTGACAGATTTAGAGACAACTACTATGAAAGTGTCTAAGCAAATGCCCTGTCATGACCACATATTCAGCTGCTGTTAATGGACTGGCTTCCTGGATCCATAAATGTTTTATAGCCATTTAGACACAAATGTAGATAATCCTGTTTGGTATTATTGTCTTGCACATAGTTCTGACATGGACACGCTGCCTGGGTCCTTTTCCTCATGTCTAGCCTTCTTCCTCCAACTGTTCATATTTTTTATTTAAAAAGATCCCCAAAAAGATCTTCCAGATGGCTAGAAAACAACAAACCTCTGAAGCCCAAAGTTATTCAGATTTGTTCATGCTTTGCTTGGATGCACACACTGCTCTGTATGAACACGACTGCACTTTATGGGCTCTCCTGGCTCATCTCAACAAGTCCTGCAAATAGATAACCCCCATTCTATTACAAAGGATTTACCAGCCTTTTCCTTTTTCCTGCCTTCCATTGAATACTCATTTTTAAAACTTTTCAGGCTTTCTTTTCCACTTCTATAATTTTTCCTTACTTCTTGTGGAGTCCCATGCTGTCCATCTCCCCCTCCCCTTCTCTGTAGACAGCTGATCAAGCTCATTTTCCTGGTCTCCACATACCACCTTAGCTTCAGCTGGTGAAGCTGTGGCCTCCATCAGTTTTATTTTGCTGGACAAGTGGTGAAGGCTTTGTGATCAGAGAGAGGCCTAGAGATGACTTGCAATGACGTCCGTATCTCAGCAAGCCTCTGGACTCAGCATGCCTCTCCTGAGCTAAAACTCCTGTTTACAACCAGGATCCACTGCATGAATAAAATCTGTTAGAAGTAAAAGTTGTGAGAAGATGAAAAGTAAAGTGGGAATGCATTTCACTTTTCCACATTCTCTTAGAAGAACTATCTCTTCCTTTATCCCCTTCGTTTTTTTCGCCAGCACATGAATTGCATCAAATCTCTTTTCTCTTAGAAATGTGTTCTACTTACCCTTTTATCGTCCATCTCCTGTGCCCATGTAGGTGAAATTACATGCTGTATTTACACAGTCATGGCCTCCTTTTTACTTGGTCCTAATACAGTGACAGTGTACTAAAGGAAGGAAAGTTTTGTGTTGGTGGAGACCCCTGAGTTAAATAGGAGCTGTATTCCTGTAATGTAGCAGATTCGGGATTTTGGTGAGTAAATTGCACCAACTCTGACACTCACACGTGCGTAAGTGGTCTCAGGAGTCTCTCTGGAAAGCAGTCTACCTTGTAACACATCACCTCAGCATACAGCTTTAAGTGTCTTAAAGCCTAGTTCTATAAAAAAAGTCGTTTCCATAGCTCCTGGCTGCTTTCTGAAACTCACAGATTCTGCAGCTAGGGAGTAGTTTTACATCTGATTATTTTTTTTAAAACTAGTTTGGTTATTTTTATAAGGCAGGTAAATTTAAAGTTAATATACAGCCCCTCTATAGCCACAAATAAAACAATGAAACTTTGTCCTCCAATATTGCTGCAGGGATCTGATCCAGTAGACACTTACTGTTAAGTTTATATGACACAAATATAGTCTGATATAGTTTGATTCAGCAGACATTTATTTTTCTGCTTTATTTATACTGTATAGATAGCACCTTTTATTTCTTGAAAGTAGTCACAGATATAAAATAGAGACCATATGGAATATTTGCAAGCTCTGGGATTTTTTTTAATAACCAGATCTGAGAATATGTTCCTCTCTATTTTGAATACATATGATTCACTTAACATCTTGTACTTAGGCTTCCCTTCTAATGATGCTGCATTAGTTTTTGCCATTAACAGTTTCTATAACAATACGAGTCATCTTTATTGGTAAAGAGAAGTGAAAATTATTTACTCTCTGTCCTTCAAATTCAGTTTATATTTTTGTTTTGACTTTGTCAGTATATTTTTACCACTCAGTTTCTACATTTACCAAATGCAGCCATTTTTATTGGCATTGCTAATGATAGCATTTTCAATTTCAAATGTAAAAATAAAAATAATACACCACTGCTTTAAAAGTCTGATAACGACATAAATTTTGTGACAGCTACAATAAAACAAAATATGTCATTCTCTTTCATATATTTTTGCACCTGAATCACATACTCAAGCTTGCTCTGCAATTGTGAAAGCTTTTAAATCACATATGTCCATTAAGCTGGACTTCAAAACACAGGCCAACTATCACCAAGTCAGTCTGCAAATCTTTCCTGTTGAATCACCCAGATTACTGGCCAGCACGCTATGGTAGCCTGAGGGTTAGGTAGCCAGGAAGTGCACAGAGATACTGGATTTGCATGATAACTGAGTCAGCTCTCTGATAATAAAAATAGAAAGCCTTATCGCGTTCCTCCCCTTTGCCCCAACAGATATTAAAGAAGTATGACAAGCCTTGGAAAACACAAGATGAGGTAAAGATATCTAGTGATAGTCATTTCCAGAAAACAGCCTCATTTTCCCTTCTTTTTTTGGTGTTGGAGTGGGCCTGTTGTGTATCATTGTGGTGTTTGTCCACGAATGAATGGATTCTCTTGGGACGCCTGTGGATAACACCCACCAGGGTGTGCCTGAAGAGGGTGTATGTTCCATTAAAACACAGATAATAGAAGTCTGACACTGGAAAGCAATTCTAAGTAACCATATATAGCTTAGACTCAGATTTCATAATCCTGATGTATTTCCTAATTAATTCTGTAGAAACAGCCATAGATACAATTAAAAAAAAATCAACAACAGTAATGAAGCACCTGTTAGGCTCTCACACTCAAAAGTACCAAATGCAGCTGGAGTGATGAGACAGAGCAAATTTTACTGCAACTTCTAAGGATACTTAGGAAATAAAATAAATTAATATTTACACAAATGAGAAATTAAGATTTGATGCTCCTGCCAGTTGTCCTTCACCAGCTAAAGGGCAGGAAAATTCTGAATCGTGAGATGATTAGATTTTCTGAGCAATAACAAGGGTTGAAAGCATTTGCTATGACCATATTGAAACTATAAAAATATGTCTGATTTCTAGACAGAAGAAGTCATTAACTTGGTGTTGAGGTTGTAAATAAATTGTTCATTCAAGAGGGAAATTTAATATTGTGTGCACTATTAAAAACAGATATTTATGGCACCTCAGCACTTAATTTTACAGCTGCATTTGTGAGCTCCTTTAAGCTTCATCTGGGGAATCTTTCACAGGAACTGCAACTGGCAAGAGTTCCCAGCTCTCCGGACAGCAGCCCTGCCTCTGTAGGATGGGCAAGGAAAGGTAGGGAAGTTGCCCAGCTCCACTCTTGCGGTCAGGATTAGCCACCACACTTTGAAGGAGCTGAAACTCTTCCTTCAGAGCTGCTGGTGTTTATGGAGTCCTGGCATCATCTGCACCCTCCAGGTCAGCATTGGACCGTATACCTCCCGCTTGCCTCTTCTAGCAAAGACTAACTGGCGCTATACTAGCTCCTGAATGGGGCTGGGGTGGAGGGTACCTTGGCCTGCTCTCCAGGATAAATCCCAAGGCATCTTTACTACTGCCCATGCCGTCCTAAAGGATACTCCCCTCTGCTTTCATGAGTAGGAGAAATTGTAGATGCCCCATTTTCACTGGTGGTCACCGGAGATTTTTTGCAGCTGTTGAACCGCTCAAACATCTCAAAAGACAAGAGTCAAGGTAAGTTTTCAAATAAATAATCAATCATTAGCACAGTAAGAAACTACCTGCAGGAAGGGCATAAAATCATGAAAACCAATCCCAAACAACCTAAATTGTTCCCTTTTATCCCCATTGGTCTTAAATTTTGCATGATTTAGGTCAACGCTGTTACAAGCTTGCTGAGATGTCAAGCCCCAGCCTCTTTGATAACTCGCCAGTTTAGCAGAGTTCAATTAGTTAGGGACAGCCTAAACCCTGTAGACTTTGGCATCTTGCCTGCAGCTACACACATTTTAAACCACAACCACCCGGCCTTATGCAACATTGGATATATATCACAGCTGCAGGGACATAGCAAGGGTGAGATTTCCAAAGCTGAAAGACTCTCTGTGACAATGGTGCTAAAAGGTTTAAGTGGGTTCAAATACTCCAGAACCAGGCCCAGCCAAAAAAAGCATGTTAAAGAGAAGGAGGGGATCACTACTGAGAGGAAATAAGAAGGTGGCTCAGGAAAGAGGTAACATGTAACTGATTTAGTAAGACTCCATAAGATTCAAGGAAGGATTTGATGTTTATCAGCTAACCCAATCATAAATTCTGGAAGTGTTACAAAATCTCCAGCATCAAGGCAACCTGTGACCTTTGGACATTAAAATGATCTGTTAAAAAGTAACAGATTACCGTCTAATTAGAGAGTTTCTTGCACCTTCATTTTTAACATCTGTTGTGCTCATTATCAGCTCATTATCATCATCCATTTTATGCTGGCTTTGTGTTACAAAGAATCACAGAATGATATGGGGTTGGAAGGGACTTCTGTAGATCACCTAGCCCAACCCCCCTGCCAAACAAGGTCCACCTAGAGTAGGTTGCACAGGAACTTGTCCAGGTGGGTTTTGAATGTCTCCAGAGACGGAGACTCCACCACCTCTCCAGGCAGTCTGTTCCAGTGCTCTGCCACCCTCAAAGTAAAGAAGTTCCTCCTCATGTTTAAGTAGAACTTCTTATGTTCAAGTTTGTGCCCATTTCCTCTTGTCCTGTCACTGGGCACCACTGAGAAAAAAGTCTGGCCCCGTCCTCTTGACACCCTCCTTTTAGGAACATAACTACATGAATTTTATTTTATTTTCATCAATCAGAAATTTCTAAATGGGAAGAAGGCAGATGTAAAGCAAGGATTATTGAGGATCTAAAGTAAAAAATACCAAGGTAGAAAAGATTAAATTAATGCACTGAAACAGGTAAGATCATTGAAATTGGGAGAAAAGATGGGAAAAGGATTATTTGAACCCCATGCTTGCAATTCTTTAAAGGTTGTCAGATAACTTGAAAGGCTGCGAACTTGAAAAATTAGGCCATTCATTTGTTCCTGTCACCACCACATCGTGGGTAGCAGGTGACTACTGTGGTTGTCAACACACCACTATTCCCTCTCATTTCTTCCTAAGCTCCCTCCTTTCAAAACTGGCCTTGCAGGTAAATTGCATACGTACGGTGCAAGTACTCTGATGGCTGGACCAAATGCTTTATGGGTTAGACACACATTGGTACCTCAATGACTGAGAATATAATAAATTGAGTGGCAATTTTGTGTTATGACTGTCACAGAGTAGATTCTTCTGTTTCTATTGTTATCCTCACTCAAAGGAGGAGTAACTAATTAGAGAATTAGCAGTCAAAAAATGAGGTCCTAATTGTGGATTTGATGATGATGATGTGCACCTGACTCCAGCAAATTAAGTCTCTTTCTGCATCTCAGTTCTCTCATCACAGGATGGCAGTAGTTCTGTACGTGTGAATCATGTCACTATTATATGAGATAACAAAATTATTGCTCCAAAAGAGTTGTATGGAAAGTGTTGATGCAAGTCAGCAGCTGGGGTAGGAACAGGAGCTGAGTTGCACTGTTTTTACAGGTGCAACTTCCCCTCCCTTCATCTACCTGTTGTATACCTAAAATACAGCCACCTGCCTGGGAACATGCTACTTCTGTGCACAGGATAAATGTGCACACACACGCACATGCGTGTGCACACACACACACAGAGTTCCTTATCCTGCCTGTCTCAGTGAGTTACCTATAAAGGTTCCACATACAGCAACGATGCAATGGTATTACACTCAGGGGAGTCTGATTTAAAAACTAAATAAGGAAGACTTCCAGACTTCCCCTCTCTCTACTAAAGTCACTTGGGTTCTTCTATGCACTTGAGCTACTGGTTTTCACCAAACTCCATAATTACCTCCTATAAGTTCTGTGACTCCAGCCAGTAACACAAATCCTTCTTTAATACCTTTTATGTGCACAATGAAAAATAAAAGGTTTAAATAATGCTGCTTTGAGTATGATGGAAAACATTAAGCAAATTTTATGTCAGTGAAAGATTTCATTTTTCATAATCTTATGTCTCCTAGAGCATTTTCTGTCCTACTCAAAACAACTGATGAAATTAATTGATGGCATAAAGGTGCCTTCTTATCAAATACAATTTTACTATTAATTTTCATTTTTAGTCATAAGTAGGTTGGGAGTGAAATCAGAATTAAAAAGGGGATTTTTTTCTACATCTTCCACACCCCTCTTAGTTATGCTCTGAAACCTTATCAGCATTCCCTTGACACATTTTGCTTAATACTGGTATGCCAAAAGCATCTTTCTGGAGTAACTCTAGAAAATACCTACATTTAGACTGTCAGAGAACAGGTCAGAGATAGGTCAGAGAACATAATATGCTGGCAGCATTCCAGAAGAAACCCATATCTACTTCCAGGATCCTCCAAAATATGAGCAGATCTCAAGTACTCGTGTAAATATTGGTAAGTCCAGAACACTGTCTCCAGATTGTGACTGCAGGGAAGAGCAGACTCCAAAGTCAATCTGAGTTTTCTTCCCCCTAGCCCTGGCGGCAGATCACCAACAGCTATAGATGGCCAGGAGATCCACTCAACAATTGCTTCAGCAACTGTCACTGGAGTTATGGGCTCCAGAAAATTTGCTTGGAGGCTGCATTAACTTTCTTCTGGATTTTTAGTAAGGAACGGAAGGGATTCTCCACTTTTTGCAAATCCATGCACATAGATAATGCAGTTCTGTATACTGTGCTGTACAACTATTATAAAGATAATATTAAGGGGTAGCTTTGGAATCATTACACATTTGTGAGGTCTGTTTGTGAGGTCTCCATCTGCTACTGTGTTGTTATTGGATGCACTTTAATTTCTGTCCTGGTCATTTGTGAACTCAGCATGCCAGGTCTAAGTTAGCAACGAACACGTTTGCTTTCAGGCTATATGTACTAGGATGAAAAATAACACTGAAAAGAGCAATAATCTTAAACTCCTGGACAAGAGGCAGGTGGGATCTTGGGGGACTGTGTATGGGGGAAAGGGCATCTCTCTTTTCCTGGCTTTCCTTCCACATCTTGAGCTCATCAAAAGCCTAAGACTCCTCTGCTGAGGTGTCACCTCACAGAGAGATGCTGCAGAGTGCGGGGGCACCACACGAAGAGTGTAAGGACCCCAGCCCTGAAGTCTGGTGTCTCACTGTGCATCCCTCCTCACATCCTTTCTCACTGAGGGTACTGTACTCTCACTGCCCCCGTGCTGCCACCGCTCTGCTCGGGCGCCTCCGCTTTGCTGGGGAGCAGGACAGGGCCATGGCTTGGTCCAGCCCTTCCCCGTTGCCAGTGCAAGGTGTCCCACACCAGCAGCACTGCCTGGGGGCAGAGGAGGAAGGGAACGGGGCAGGGAAGAGGCAGGGGACGTCTGGGCTGGGTCCGGCCTCCCAAGGCACATTTGCAGGTGCTGCCATAGGGTGCTATTGGTTCCCAGTAACCCTGTCGGGGTGCAGAGCTGTGCGTGGAGAGCTGCGATACAGCTGTGATATCGGGGCATTGCCCCCAACTACGTGACTGATAAGTGAGCTCATAGCAATTCACAGCCGCCGGAGGGGTGGCAGCGACCTTTACACCAGCTTCAAGGCTCTGCTGGCACGTGGTACCAGCCCGGGCACTTTCCTCAGAAGAGTTTGTCACAGCCAACACATTCAAGCCCCAATGACACCACCTAATCCTGACACGCTTCCAGGTGCTTCAACTCAAAGACTCAGCACGTCCCTGGTTCCCAGGGTGACAGGGGTCATGGTACAGCCAAGCACCGGGGTGGGTTGAAAGCACATTTGTCACATTAGAGTTTGTGCTTGGTCACCAAACACGATAAATCTCCTAGCTGAAGGGATAACCTGCTTTAGAGAATATGGGAGATCTTTCTGTTTGGATGGCAGGTTTATCTCCCCTCAAGTTTTTTAAGACAAGAGGACAATGCCCCAGTTGGTCAGTAGGACCCATACGTATTGGTGGGATAATGCAGTCTGCTGTGTCTTACTCATATCTCTGCTGGGCATCAGAGGTTCCAGGAGAAGGAAAATAAATTTTTCTTCTTCTCAAAAGAGTGGGGACTTCTTAGAAGTTAACTTTTTATGTACTTGCATCTAGTAAATAAGATGGCAGACCTTGATCATAGTGAGACCACTAGACACTAACTTTTTAAAGAGATATTTGGTCTCTCTCTGAAGCATATTATCTGCCAAATGATCTGCATGTTCACACAGATTTTGCACAACAGAGTATTTTTCCTTATCTAACAGTGAATCAAAAATGTATTTATCTGCATTTGCCTCTGTCGAGTTCACATTAATCATCATTAAACAGTAAATTAGTAAATGTCCAGTCAGGAAATACCACTCAGCTTAAATACATTTCCTTCTTTTTTTTTTTTTTTTCTTTTAACAATAGTTTATTGTCTCCTTTTTAAAATAGAAAAAAATGTAGACATTTTAGTGTGAATAGCCACAGATAGCCCCACCTCCCCACCTCGGCCAGAGAAAGTAAGATAAGCAGTAAGTAAAATTTATCTTCTCTGATTTATAGTATATTTTGATCGCTGAGGCTTGGTGCTTGACCTTGGCTTGGATTCTGCTTCATTGTCACAGAATCACAGAATCACAGAATCACCTAGGTTGGAAAGGACCTTTTAAGATCATCTAGTCCAACCAATGAAAAAAACCAAAACCAAAACCCAAAACAAAACCAAAAAAACCCCCAAACATAAAAAAAGCCCACAAAACCCCCACAAATTAACAAAAAACCCCCACAAACCACACACCACACCCCAAACAACCCCAACCCAACACTAATCCATATCCCCGAGCACCATGTCAGCTCGTCTCTTGAGCACCTCTTGAACCACCTCCCTGGGCAGCCCATTCCAATGCTTGACATCCCTTTCAGTAAAGAAATATTTCCTAATATCTAATCTGA